>JAODAL010019540.1:0-71746 GCA_025379985.1 Phyllomedusa bahiana | reverse complement strand
TGGTAACCCCTTTTTTGTCCTGTGGATCAAGGTCATCTCCATGAACGGGACTTTTTTTCTAGCAAAATCTTACGAAACAGATTGAGTCGGGGGCGTTTGGAGTCTGTCACCACCTAGAACTCATTTTCATGTTCCTCCGTCCTGGATATATTTTTTTCCCTGTGTGGCTGGGGCATTATCCTGCTGAAAGAGATCACTTTCATTAGGACACCCTGCTGTCATAAAGGGGTGGACTTAGTCTGTACAATGTTTAAGTAGCTGGTATGTGTCAATGTAACATACACATGGTGTCACAGGGCTGTCTTATCCATTGGGCACACTAGGCAGTTGCCCGGGGGACCTAGAAGAGCAGGGGCCCATGTGGTTGAAGTTATTTCCCGGAAAGCGCCATCGGTTCCCTGCCCTGCCAAATAGTTTTGTAGGCTGCGGACTCCTAGGTTGTAAAGGGGAAATTTTTTTTTAAATTTTTTTTTCTTTTCCCAATAAAGGGGTTGCGTGATGTATGTGCTTGGGGCCCTGCATGCTTTGCCCCAGGGCCCAAAATGTTTTTTAAGACATGTGGGGTGCCAGGACCCAAGGTTTCCCAGCAGACCATTGCCCATCACACTGACTCTGTCCACTTCATGATGCACGTCACTTACCTTTTTAATGCCTAAATACTTGGGTGTTTTTGTGTTTAGTCGTCTGTCATTTTGGAAACGCAGACGTTTTGGGATAATTTTTTGTTTTTTAATGTTCAACTCTTGAGAAACTAAACACATCCTGAAGATGACAAACTGACCCCCCCCAAAAAAGAAAAAATACCCCCCCCCCCCCCTTTTTTGTGATCACCCAATTACACCACAAAACTCAAAATGGTCATTTAAAGTTGCAGCCAACAGCATGAACGGTTCCGCAATCATTCCCCATAATGTTCTTCTCAATCACACACTTTTATCTGTTGTTCTGTCTCTCCGTGCCTCCTGTCTTAAGTCTGCTACATAAGGCTAGTGATAGCTAATATTGAAGGATTGGGATCTCGTTTCCCATATCTGTTTTTTTCAATGGCTGCTAAAAAAGTAAATGTGGTAATAAGGGCCCCAAATGAATTTTAAAAAATTAACCCTTTTCCACTATTTTGAATAGGCCCTTTAAAATTGGGGCTTTTATAAACAAATTTTTCTTCTAAATGGTTCATCCTTATATCTTTTTCTGGGAACTACGTACTAAGTGATTTCTGGTAATAACCGAAGAAAATTGTGATTGGTCTATCTCGCATCTCTCCAGCTATCTTTCTATCTCTATGTTTCTACATTTAATTGTCCCTGTATGTGGGCATTATTTGTATGATGCTATTTTTTGGTAGTATTGCTTAAGCACTATATAATTACAAACTGTATGGTATAGCCATTTTTTTCTATATGACTAAATACTATAGAAGGTACCATGGTGTGGCCCTTAATAGACAGATAAATACATATATACAGTATATACATAAGTACTGTATGAGAAATAGATATGGGATAGAGTATTAAGAAGCAGAGAGAGTTATCCAACCATCTACTCCATTTTCGATCACGAAGATAAAGGGCTTAGTGGGGGTAGACGTTGGGTGGGGTGGAAAATAGATACTCGTATCTTAAAACTTGGCCAGGGAAAAAAGGGTTTAGGGAAGGGGTGGATAAGATGGTTTTGGGTGGATAGATAAGGGAAACTGATACGAATGGATGTAGATGGTTGGATAGATAGAGCTATCCAACCATCTACATCCATTCGTATCAGTCTATCCATCTGTGTCTTAACACTCTGGTCAGGATAGAAGAGCTTAGTGAAGTGGAGGAGGGATGGATGAATGGAAGGAGATAAACGGTTGACTGGATAGGTAGGTTGCAGATGGTTGGAAATTGATCCTTCTTTGGGATTGATCTAAACCCAACCCGTCGGGAGTTCCTTCCCTTTCTTCCCCCCCTTTTCCCTTTTCCCTTCTGGATGTAATATTGGATAGATAGTTTATCTTAATACCGGGCCAAATAATTTGCTTTGTCGATGGTTTTCTAGTTCGAATGAATAGGTTAAAGGTTTGGGTGCTCGTACTTAATACCTTCCAGGTAGAATGGGTTATGGATGGGTGGGAAGGAAGTAATGGTTGGATAGCCTTTTTTTCTTTTCTTGTATCTAATATCCAACCACTACATCCCATCAAGTTATAAAAATAGACTAAATGGGTTGTGGATTTTAAAGAGGTTTTTTGGATGGATGAGAGGTGGGCAAGATTGATTGAGAAGTGTAGATGGTTAAAAATCAATACAGATAAGAACAGAAAATATTATTATTATTATTTTTATTATTTAATTTTTAAAGACACCATTATTTTCCCGGGGCTGTAATTCAAGGGGGGTTACTACATAACAAATGTTAACAAATACAATGGGTGCCCAAAAATTTTCTAGTAACTGTACAGAGAGGAAAGAGGACCGTGCCCGGAGGGCTTACAATCTAGAAGGGGGGAGGGGGGAAAACAGAAGGTGGGGGGCGGGGTTTTTTACTGGGGGGGGGTTAGTTTAGGTTTTAAACTATCCGAAGCTGGGTTTTCAGGGTTGGGTTTTTAAAATGGGGAAGTTGGGGAGAGTCTGATGTTTTGGGTTAAGGAGTTCCCGAGAAGGATGAAGCAGAGTAAGTTTGGAGACTGTTTGTGGGAGCGATTTTGAGGGAGCAGAGGGGAAGTCCTTGAGGAGCGGGGGATTGCGTGAGGGGAGGTATCTGGAGATTAGAGCAGAGATGTATGGAGGAGAGAGGTTATGGAGAGCCTTGTAGGTCATGGTTAGTAACTTGAAATGAATTCGCTGGGCAATAGGGAGCCAGTGAAGGGATTGACAGAGGGAAGAGGAAGAGGAGTAGTGGGGAGAGAGGTGGATAAGAGGGGCAGCAGAGTTGAGGATGGTTTGAAGGGGAGCGAGAGTGCTGGATGGGAGGCCACAGAGAACCGTGTTATAGTAGTCTAGACGAGAGATGAAGAGGGCGTGGACTAGCGTTTTTGTAGTGTCAAAGTTGAGGAATGGGTGGATGTGTGAAATATTTTTCAGGTGGAGGCGGCAGGCAGAGGTGAGGGCTTGGATGTTTGGTTTGATGGATAGAGAGGAGTCAAAGGTCATCCCAAGGCAGCGGACTTGTGGAGCTGGTGAGAGAGTGTAGCCATTAACAGTGATAGAGAGATCAGGTGGAAGGATGGAGTGGGACGGTGGACAGATGATGAGTTCGGTTTTATCCATATTTAGTTTTAAGAGATGGGAGGAGAAGAAGGAGGATATGGACGAAAGACCATCTGGGAGAGCATAGCGTTAACATATGGGCTGAAGATGTAGAGTTGGGTGTCATCAGCATACAGGTGGTAGTGGAAGCCGTGTGATGCTATGAGCTGACTGAGGCCAAGAGTGTAGATAGAGAAGAGTAGTGGGCCCAGGACTGACCCTGGAGGACACCAACAGAGAGCGGGCGAGAGGAGGAGGTGTTGCGAGAGTGAGAGACACTGAATTTCTGATCAGAGAGGTATGAGGAGATCCAGGAGAGGGCCAAGTCAGTGATGCCGAGGGGGGAGAGGATTTGTTGCAGGATGGAGTGGTCGACAGTGTCAAAGGCAGAGGACAGGTCTAAGAGGAGAAGCACAGAATAGTGACGTGAGGCTTTAGCAGTTACTAGGTCGTTGGTGACCTTGGTTAGGGCGGTTTCGGTAGAGTGGTGGGGTCGGAAGCCTTTTTGGAGTGGGTCAAGGAGAGCGTTGGAGGAGAGGTGGGAGGACAGTTGAAGATAGACATGCTGTTTCAGGAGTTTGGATGCAAAAGGAAGCAGTGAGATGGGAAGATAGTTGGACAGTGAGAAGGGGTCGACAGATGGTTTCTTAAGGATGGGTGTGATGGTCGCATGTTTAAATGAGGAAGGGAAGATGTCAGAGGTTAATGATAGATTGAAAAGGTGGGTGAGGGCTGGGAAGATAACAGTGCTAAGGTCTGGTTCTATCCAACCATTTACATCCTAATGCTCTGTCCAGGTTTGACTTGCTTAGTGGATGGCTGGAAGGAGGTAGATGGTTGGTTGGTTGCATAGATAGGTAAGAGATAGATACAAGATAGGATGTAGAGGTTTGGATAGCTCTGTATCTTATCTATCCAAACAACCAACCATCTAATTCCGTCCACCAAACCCTTATACCCCGGCCAGAGTATAAAAAATACATACAGTAGCTATCTAACCATCTACATCCTAATACTCTGGCCAGGGTAGAAGGGCTTAGTCATTATAAAGATCGAGTTTACATTGATAATACAGCCCTATCTCAGACTATTATAAAGCCATTATTTTTTCTGGTGAAACACCATACACTGTAACTGGGGTCTGACTTTTTTTCCCCACAATCTATGGGGTTCAACAGGCGCTGTTTTTGTTTGTCACTTTATGAATCCAGTACCCTTATCCTTTTATTTGTTCTACTGGAGAACAATGGAAATGCTAATGCTGATGTGACTGAGCTCCAGACCAGTCAAGTATGATAACCAAGCTAAGGCGACTCAAAATACCCATATTGTTCCTCCAAGACTTTGCTACATGTCAGTAAAGATTTGTTTCACTTATTTCTTAATAATAATTATTTCGTGTTAACAATCAGTTTATGGAAAAGCCTTTGAAATGCCAACTTTCAGGTCAATGAAGACCTTAAGAGATCCGTCCTTATTTCCATAATAATCTGTTATTTCCATAAGAATAAGCTGGTGAGGGTACTTTTATTGCTGCAATAAAAACAGCCAAGTGATGTGGTGATGGTACTTTATTAGATTTATTTTATCTGCCTGTACCGGCTATGACACAGCGTAACCCTTATTTATGAAGTTTAAATGAATGTCTTATGGATCTTAATACAATACAGAAGAAAATTACCATGATAGTTGGTTTAATCTGGATTTGTATCCGACACAAATGGTCCTGGGATAAATTGCAGGAAATTATTTCCGTTCTTGCTTGTATCCATAACAACCTGGGATAATTGGTTCCTCCACTTACATCTTCATCTTTTGGCGACATGAAATAACCTCACAAAAATGGAGGTGAAAGGCGAAAGAGACACTACAAAGGTTGACGTGTGCATTGTATTCATAGCCAAACATTGAGTTATAGGTTTGTCGAGTCAATATGTCACATGCTTAACAGATTGCGAAACATTTTCTACCGGAGACTAATTGTAATTGGAAAATATCCAGCCAGACGAAGACTGGAGAATGAGTCAGAGTCAATTTTGTGCTACGGATTTTATAGTTGCAAAAAAGAATAGTTTAAGGAAAACTCTGAAACATTCTAGCAACAAAATATATAGAAATAATACAAGGATGTATGTAAAACATACAAAAAAAATACAGAATACAATTTTTTTCCATATTCTTGCAAATCCTATTCTAATTTCTTGGTGGTTGCTTGGGATTAATAACTTGGCATATATTTTAATCTATTGTTCAGCATTTAGTATCTGAGAAATTTCTGACAATATACATGAGCTCTCAATGGCATTATTTATCTTGGCACTGTATAGTGATATTTACATGGGCACTCTAGTAGTGTATTTTCTATGCAGATTTCCAGGTGGCTCTTGACAACACGACGTGGGCGTAATGGGCCCGTACAAGCTTCAGTGTACTCTTTAGTTGTGCACAAGATATAATTTATCTTGGCAATGTTAGGTAACCTATACAAGGGTACTCCATTAGTTGTTATATTTCTTCTACATTTTTCCAGATTGCTCTTGACAACACAACTTGGGAGAGTTCGCTCAGCAAAAACAGATGCAGCTCACACACCCCACCACTTGGGGAACAATTAGACTGCACATTAAATTGATTCCTGTTAACACCAGTATGCAGAAAAGCAACAGTATAATACATGGGGAGATTGCACAAATGCAAAAATACTGATAAAACAACCACTCACACGCCTTCAATGTATGAGGGGGGTAGTTGCTGGTATTATAATTGCATATAGATGAAGCGATACAGAGGGGTATCAATAACAAAGATACATGTAGTACATACTGGTGTGAACAGGTATCAATTTAATGTGCAGTCTAATTGTTCCCCTAGTAGTGGAGTGTGTGAGCTACTGTTCAGTGACCCGTTTATCTTTCCCAAGTAGCATAGGGGCAGTGTTGCCTCTTACTGGGTTCAGTCTTCAGTCCAGCCTTTGAGCTGAGAATGTGGCCTTGTTTCTGTGTTTTTAGAGTTCGTTCAGCGCAAGCTTTGATGCTCTCCATGACCCCATTTATTTGGGCACTGATTGTAAATATAGCCAGGGCCGGACTGGGAATAAAAATCAGGCCTGGCACAAAGCCCCCACCAGCCCACATACAATATCCGCATACAAAATTTCCCTTGTTCTCGCACCTCGCCACTTTCTAAAATAAACTACACTATAAAGGTGCTTTCACACGAGCATTTTTGGTGCATTTTTTATGTGTTTTTGGTGCGGTTTTGTGCAGAAAGGCAGAGTAGTTAACGCTGTAATTTCTCACAAAAAAAAGATCAAAAAAAATTTACCAAAATGGTCTGTGCGAGACCCCCTAAACAACAAGAAAAAAGAAAAAATGGTGCAAGAACCCCCAACCTGTCAGGTGTGCACTTTTCTTTACAATCCCGGGGAAAAACCCCCCGACTACTAAGCACCAGCATAACCTAAAACCACCTAAATCACCAGTAGTAGGTCACCTCATATGAATACAGCCCCGATTCAACAGGAAGTAAAATTACCCCGACAGCGGGACTAAGGACGTCACTCTGATGGGAGTTGTTTTACTTCTCTTTTTTCTTTCTCCGCCATACGCTGCAATGCTTTTTTCTCCCGGTCACTACTCCCCCCTGTAGAATTTACCCCCCAAAATTTCTCTTTAAATTCCCCTTTTTTCCGCACTTTCCTATCAAATTTAAAATCTGTACAAAATCCCCCATAGAGACCCCAAAATTTTAAAGGGGCCCTTTTTTATGCCCTACACGAATTTTACCCCAAACAATTTTATGTTAGATCCCAAAATTAAAATTAAAAAAAGTCATATAGTTCATGTAAATAGGTAACCCCCATTGGTAGGTATTCAAGCCCCCCTATTAGGGGTAATATTATGACCTCCTAAAGCAGGTAGCCGGGGGCCGTCCCCGGAAAGCCAGGTAGGGAGTAATTACCCCAAACGGGCCAGTTCTTAGGGGAGGGGAGGGGTATTCTTAGGCAAAAAAAGGGCCATTTCTTTGGAGGCAGGGCCAGTTTTTTAGGGGGCAGGGCCAGTAATTAGGCAGGCGGGGTAGTTCTTAGGAAAGCGGGCCATTTTTTAGGCAGGCAGAGCCAGTTCTGAGACAGGCAGGGCCAGTTCTGGGGCAGGCAGGGCCAGTTCTAGGCAAGCAGGGCCAGTTCTGAGGCAGGCAGGGCCAGTTCTGAGGCAGGCAGGGCTAGTTTTAGGCAGGCAGGGCTAGTTTTAGGCAGGCAGGGCTAGTTCTTAGGCAGGCAGGGCTAGTTCTTAGGCAGGTAGGGCCAGTTCTTAGGCAGGTAGGGCTATCTCTGGCAGGTAGGGCTAGTACTTAGGCAGGTAGGGCTATCTAAGGCAGGTAGGGCTAGTTCTTAGGCAGGTAGGGCCAGCTCTTAGGCAGGTAGGGCTATCTTAGACAGGTAGGGCTGGTTCTTAGGCAGGCAGGGCCCGTTCTTAGCAAGGTAGGGCTAGTTTTTAGGCAGGCAGGGCCAGTTCTTAGGCAGGCAGGGCCAGTTCTTAGGCAGGCAGGCCAGTAGTTAGGCAGGCAGGGCTAGTTTTTAGGCAGGCAGGGCCAGTTTTTAGGCAGGCAGGGCCAGCTCTTAGGCAGGTAGGGCCAGCTCTTAGGCAGGTAGGGCTATCTCTAGCAGGCAGGGCCAGTTCTTAGGCAGGCAGGGCTATCTTAGACAGGTAGGGCCAGTTCTTAGGCAGGTAGGGCTATCTTAAGCAGGCAGGGCTAGTTCTTAGGCAGGCAGGGCCAGTAATTAGTTTAAAAAAAATAATAATACTTACCTGCATTCCCTTCTCTTCTTCTGCTTCAGTGCGGCCGCTCTCACCCGAGTGCGTGCTGCAGAGCAGGCGCGCGATGACGTTATCACATCGCGCACTTGCTGCTCGGCCTCCTGGGAGCTGAACGGGCGGGATCAGGAGGTCGGCCGCTGCTTGCACCACGCGGCAGGCGGCGGCCGTGATGGCTGCATGCCTGGGTCTGTGACCCGGCCATGCAGCCGTGTGTTGAGAGGGGCCTGTCGGCCCCCTGGCACAGGGGTCCGGTCGCATATGCGACCATTGCGGCCCCTGTACGTGCGCCATGCGCCAGCACTCGGGTCCCACCGGGGAAAAACCACCCCCCTCGGCGGGTTCTTCGAGCCTGAATATAGCCATCTATTACATGACACTATTTATCTGGGCACTAGTTTGCAAATATGTCCATCAATATTATATGGCACTGCTTATCTGAACAAGGTGTATCAATATAAGACCTTGTACCATGTGTGGAATGAAGCGATGGAACAGAAAGTAGAGCACCTAGTGTAGTATAGTATTGAATTAGACAGCAGCAAAGTTGCTCAAAATTTAATGTACTTGCATAGTTAAGTTGTGCACCTGTAGCCAGAACTCTCAATTTAACTTTGCTGCAATTTGATTGGGATATAGCAGTCTCACCACTCTTGTTTACTACTTGTCTCATGGCAGACAAAGGTAAAGATATCAGCTAGGCCGAAATGAAGGAACATCTCTCCCAATTGGATAAATTCAGGCTCAAATTGGCCTACAGAGAAGCAGGGGGTACCTCTGGTGGGCCCCTCTGCATGCAAGAGGCATATGCAGTCAAATGAATGTTTCATACTATGGGAGAAGGTGGCTAGTTCTTCACTGACATGTACTTCATGAAATTCCAGTCAACTCCATTAGTTCACCAATAGTCCAATGTCAATCTTCCAGAATGGCTTGATGAAGTTTCATCACATTTTAATCAATTCAGGTGGTCAAAGAACTTTTGGCTCGAGGGTGATGATTAATTGATATTTCACCTAGTTTGAAACCGGATAACCATTCATAAGCTTGTGTTCTGCTCATAACCACCTGCCCAGCAAGTGACCATTCCTGTTTCTTCTGGGTGCCCCCTCGTAGATTATACACTGTGATTGCTACTGTAGGGAATAACCAATTAAAATACACAGCTACTGTTAGGTAGATTTTATATATATATATATATATATATATATATACACTCACCGGCCACTTTATTAGGTACACCATGCTAGTAACGGGTTGGACCCCTTTTGCCTTCAGAACTGCCTCAAATTCTTCGTGGCATAGATTCCACAAGGTGTTGCAACAATGCTCAATTGGTACCAAGGGGCCCAAAGAGTGCCAAGAAAATATTCCCACACACTTGACACCACACCACCAGCCTGAACCGTTGATACAAGGCAGGATGGATCCATGCTTTCATGTTGTTGACGCCAAATTCTGACCCTACCATCCGAATGTCGCAGCAGAAATCGAGACTCATCAGACCAGGCAACGTTTTTCCAATCTTCTACTGTCCAATTTCGATGAGCTTGGGCAAATTTGAGCCTGTTTCCTGTTCTTAGCTGAAAGGAGTGGCACCCGGTGTGGTCTTCTGCTGCTGTTAGCCCATCTGCCTCAAAGTTCGCCGTACTGTGCATTCAGAGATGCTCTTCTGCCTACCTTGGTTGTAACGGGTGGCTATTTGAGTCACTGTTGCCTTTCTATCAGCTCGAAACCAGTCTGCCCATTCTCCTTTGACCTCTGGCATCAACAAGGCATTTTCCGCCCACAGGACTGCGCTCACTGGATGTTTTTTCTTTTTCGGACCATTCTCTGTAAACCCTAGAGATGGTTGTGCGTTGAAAATCCAGGAGATCAGCAGTTTCTGAAATACTCAGACCAGCCCTTCTGGCACCAACAACCATGCCACGTTCAAAGGCACTCAAATCACCTTTCTTCCCCATACTGATGCTCGGTTTGAGCTGCAGGAGATTGTCTTGACCATGTCTTACATGCCTAAATGCACTGAGTTGCCGCCATGTGATTGGCTGATTAGAAATTAAGTGTTAACGAGCAGTTGGACAGGTGTACCTAATAGAGTGGCGGTGAGTGTATATATATATATAATATATATTATATATATATATATATATATATATATAATATATATATATATATTATATATATCTCACACAATGAAATTAAACTTTTGGAAAAGTTTGTACCCCTATTTGTACACCTGTGCAATGGTCAGTGAAGTTCTAGGTTACCTCAAATAGTCTTTCAATTAGCTTTCAGGGACATCTACATATTAAATTATGCTTCCTAAACATAACTAAATGTCCTATTTGTGAATTAGGATAGAAAAATGATTTGTGCCTAATATTCATGTCTGCTCTGAACCACAAGAACAGACAAATAATTTACAGACAGATGTCTCCTAAATGTATCCCCACCAATTACTGCAGAAAACCAGGCTAATAGTCTTCTGTCCGCTAAACAAAGGAATCACCCAAAAGTGCCCAGGCTCCTCTGCCACCATGTGACCCTCTAGAGTCACATTGTAATCTGCTAATTGTGAAGCAGCTGCTGCACTGTAAAGCCAGTTATGAATTTATCTGTTCTACAATATGTCAAATTTATTTTGCCAATCATATTTTGGCTCTAGACATCACTTCATCTGTAGTCAACAGTCAGAGGGTGTAAACAGCCTGGCATCTTCCTTGACTTTCTAATTTCTGGAAAAGGGTACAACAACCTCCTCCCTCCCTTACCCAAGTCCAAATTAGTAAAATAAGTTGCATGTCATTGAAATTCAGGATATTGTTTTGTTCGTCTGTAATTTTAATTTTATATTCTCAAGCGGTTTACAAATGACTGCATAGAACGTGATCCAAATTCATCCGTGACCAAGTTGTCCTCTTCACGGTCAGTCCAGAAGGCTAAAGGAGTTGTCCACAGTAGAATACTTTATTATTAGACCGGTCTTTAGAAGATGGACATCAAATCTTACAATCTGTAGAAGAGTTCCAGCATCAAGTGTTCATCTCCTCCACAGCACCACTACAGGAAACATGAGGCATTATATAATATCCACTAGCATGCTGGTTCCTCCAGTGCAGGAGGTGCTCTTTTTTTTTAATTTTTCTATTTTTTTTAATTTTGGCCATCCTATGCAATTAGAAATTATTCAAGTATTGTTCTTTTCAAACTGTGAGAGAGAACTTCTGTAAGTCAGGGCAGACTAATCTTCCTTCAGCTGCTATTTACCTTTATATAGTCTTATTTACAAATTGTCCTAATTGCTCTATTGTTCTCTCCACAGGGAGTCATAAGATTATACTAGAACATGAGCAATACATGAAAGGAAAATAGGATTTTTTTTTCTGCACTAGGGTGGGGGTTTCTTCACATTTCTCAGGTGATTACTGATGATATTTACATTTTTCAGGACATAGCCGACCATAAAGATGCACCATAAAACAATCATATCACTGCTTTACTATTAGAGCTCCCAGAAGGGAAGTCAAGGAATGTAAACTACATAGGGGGAACATTAAATAAAAAATAAATAAATAAAAAAAAAAAACCACCCAATTAAAAAAAATAAATAAATTTATAATTCATATACTAGTGGCATATTGCTTTTCAATATGTGAAAAGCAAAATTATGGGGGTATTGCCCCTTCAGTTTCCCTTGTGGTGGTGCTGCATGGAACTTGTGGGAAAATCGGTTCGTAAGTATACAAATTACAGCTGATCTATGTGGGTCCCTAATAACAAGTAGGACTTGCCCAATGCAGAAAACCCCTTCAAAAATGTGTTTTTTTGGGGGAAGGTGGGTATTGGTGTTAAATAGGTTGTCTCACTACAAGGATTGTGTTTTTTATGTTAAAGATTTGCAAAAACAATATTTTGGGAAAATGTGTAATTAACAGTGCCCTCCTTCCTAGATACCCCCTCTTGATGTGCGCACAGTGTGGGCACTAAGTCGACCCTTTTTCATCTCTCCTGATGGCTCCACCTGGTTGCTATGTCAGACTTTTTCCCCCTCTCCTGATGGTGCCAGCGCTGGTTGCTTAGCTAAGATCTGGTTCAGGCACCTATAATGCCATAAACACCCCCCCAAATTTCAAAATGAAACCAAGAAAACGGGACTGAGGTAACATGAAATCAATGTAGTGAGACAACCCCTTTAAATAGTTGTCACAGCTGAAGTTTTCATAATCTAATTATTTTCTGCTTTAGATATTTGGCCCTTGGTATTGAATTTGTTTCCTTTTTAGACCTTTATATTTTATACGTGACGAGTCTATAAGCAATTTGTAGACCTAAACTTTAATTCTCTAACGCCTCGTTCACATCTGTGTCAGAGATCCTGTGTGTAGGGGGGAAACCCCAGACCAGTTGTCTTAAACCAGACCAAGTTTCATGACTGACCCTGTTGACTACAATGGAGTCTGTCAGGTTTCATTATCCATACTTTTAAAGAAAAAAAATAGTGCTGCACTATTTTTACCCTTTTTGACAGAACGGATGACTGAATCTTCAATGCAGATGTGAACCAGGCGTTAAAAGCATAGGGGCACTAATGCAGATATCTGACCTGGGCTTGAAGACTTCTTATTAAACACTAGTACAGAATGTTACCCACAAAGCCTATGGGTGGACTATATAATAAAGTCGTTTATCAATTCCAGGTCTGCTCCCTGGACCACATCTAAAAGCCACTGCAGTGTAACACATCTTTAAACTTTAAATGAAATCCATAATCTTCTCTCTTTTGGAGAGTTATGTCTGAGAGGTTCCGGCCAGCTCGGTACGACATTCATGAATCACATATTAAGGTTTTATGGGGGAGGTCATAGAGCACCGCTGAACCAGAATAATGTAGCAGGCTTGTGTCTGAATTTAAATTCATTAAAATCTGACAACCAACAGCATTTGCTATTTGCTGTGTTTTTGAGAATTTGACCCCGAACAAATCTCTCCGGTGCTGAGTGCTCGAGTACACCATAAAACAAAAGAGAGGCTAAGCACCGATCATTGGCCGTAAAACTATATTAAGAAACCCAGAAGGAGTTTTTTAAAAGAAAAATAGCCAGAGCAATAAATGTAGCTCCTGTATACATTAAAGAGCTCCGTGACCTCATGGCTGTGATCTGAACAGAGCTGATCACAGGGGAATGGGACCTGTTCAGTCGCATATGGATGGAACTATATGGCTATGTTCAAACGGCTTAATTGCAGGACGTATTTCACCCCGAAATTACGCCATGTGTACGGGGGCGGCCCCCTAGATATTCATTATTCTCGGCGCGTATACGCCGTGAATAATTGACAGGTCACTTCTCTCCCCCCTCACCTATTGTGCAAGGTGGAGAGGGAGTAATCCTTGTTTTCTATGAGAACTGTGGATTACCGAATACTGGGACGTATCCCCTCCCCGTTTTTTTGCGCAGTCGGCGCGAAAACGGGGGGATACTCCCCAAAATAAGCCGTGTGAACATAGTCTTACAGCATATAACAGTTGAGGGGGTCACTCTGGTGCAAGATCATAGTTGGTAGGGAATAACAAGTTGTGACTTTCTGCTATGTAGCACTACTATGTGGGTTCCTATCTGTCCCGGGGTTTAAACCCTGTCGGGGTGGGGTGCCCAAGGCCCCCCCGGTGGGCTGACTCTAGGGGCCCCCAGTTGACCTGTTTTTTGGGCCCATTGTGGAGTTTTTTCGGGGCTCACCCCACATTTCTGTAAAGACTGTACTGCCTTCTATATTCGCCTCGGTTTTTGGCCCCTCTTCTCTGTATGCAGTTAAAAAAAAAAAATCCAGGGCTGCCAGTCTGGGCCCACCGGGGTCCAGTCCAAGCCTGGGCATAACTATAGAGGGTGCAAATACAGCAGTTGCAACTGGAGCCTGATAGAGTTCAAAGACCCCTCTGCCTTCTTGGAAGACACCAATATTCTAAATGGCACATGGTAGGTGGGGGGCCCATACATAGATTTTGCATTAGGGGCAAAGAGTTTTAAGTTACTTCTCTGGATATATGGCAGTATTATTTATACCTTTTAGTTATCGTTGCTTGGGCTGCTGGATCACTTCCTATCTTTGTAAAAAAAAAAAAAAAACCTCACAAAAGGCTCATTTTTGCCCCCACTATTTACATTTATTTTGTTGCCTAAAATCCAATCTGAATTGTTCCATTGCTTTCTATGGGGATCCAACCATTTGGGGACGCAGTGTTTTTCCATACGTGTAGTTTGCAAAAAAAAAAGTTGCATTTCTATGCATTGGAATATGCATAAATGAGGTGCAAGTGCAGGGTAATTCCCTATGTATCCAGTTTGGAAAATACATTGGGAGCTAGGACATAGATCAAACCTACTAAATGCGACTAAACCTTAACACCCTTCTGACTAATTACACATAAAGGACATACAGCACATAAAGGGTTGCCTCACAACTATAGATAGATGGATGGGGATCTGTGGGAGAGGGTCAGTTATCTCATGTTAAGGAGATGTTCACAGAAGATGTGATATCAGGAAGATGCCCCATTGTTTTTCATATCTTCCATTGAATGACTTATTACAGGCCTATTTGTAGTCAGGGCTGCCATCCGTAATTTCAGGGGACCCATCTGGGCCATCTATCTTTTACCAGTTCCTATTTCTCTACTAGCACCCAGGCTCTGACTGGCCCACAGGGGAACAGGGAAAACACCCAGTGGGCCTCTGAGCAAGGCAGATCTGGAGTTTCTTTTAAACTGTTTATACAGAGAGGCAGAGTAGCTGTAGGGTGGGCCCCACAAATGCCGTCCCCGGGTGGGCCCCACAAATGCCGTCCCCGGGTGGGCCCCACAAATGCCGTCCCCGGGTGGGCCCCACAAATGTAGTCCACGGGTGGGCCCCCAACTGAGCCTCCAATGCAGATATTTGACCTGGGCTTGAAAATTTTTTGGTGGTATCCCTCAAAGAAATGCAGACATTCTCTCCTGACGTATCTGTGTATAACATACCAGTTCCCTATCTTTCCTAAGAAGTTTGCATTGTGCTCTGTTCTTTCTGGAAGTGTAGTACTAAATGGACAACTGGGTGTTACCATTCCTTTTTTGTCAGTAGGGCGTGTCCGTACACATTCTGACACTGTCACACCATTGTATGAATTGAGTGTTCTATTTTCAGCAGAAATAACAAAGGGTCCGCACAATGTGTATTTTTTTAAAAATAATTTGGCTTGATTTATAGTAAATGTACGTTTTTGCTAAAACAAACACGTCGGGAGATCTGATGGGTTCGATTTGACTTGCTTAATAGCAGGTCAGAGGCAGGGGCGTAGCTTCAGGGGATGCAGAGGTAGCAGACGGTACAGGGCCTGGCAGCCTGAGCGGGCCCAGAAGTCCTTTTGCCACATAAGGAGACACCAGTATTGTAAATTGCACATGGTAGCTTGGGGGGCCCCATTTCACTTTTTGCATTAGGGCCCAAGAGCTTCACGTTCCACTCCTAGTTGGAGGTACATTATAATAGGGTTGTCCACCTTCTATTCAAATAATATCAGCAATTACTGGTAAAATAAAAAAAAAATAAAAAAAACATTCCAGCGGTGTGATGTCACTTCCTAATGGTGATGTAAATCAGTGGCACATGACCGCTGCAGCCAATTGCCATCTGCCGTGGTGTAGTCCCTGTTTGGAAGTGACTGCATGTATACAGAACACTCCCTGATGAAGCATTTGTGAAACATGCATTGGGGTGTTTGGGGTCACTCCTGTGAAGCATGCTTTACTATGGGTAAGAACAGATCTATATATGTTTTTTTTTTGACTATACAATGTATCCCTTCCTTTTTTACTGATCGCCTTTGTATACTTTATCCCAAACAAACTTTTGATAATACATAATGCCTTTTAAATTGGTTGGAGCCCAGCATTTTGTATTCCTTATGCACATGTTGTTGCACCATTTGTTTTGTTGACATCATTTTTCCTTTTTTCTTATGTTATTTTTTGATTGTCTAATATTTTTGACCTTTAATAAAATTTTACTTTTAATATGCAGTGTTCGGGAAAATACTTTGGGAAAGTATTTTATATACAAAATACTTATGACTGAAGTATTTTAAATACAAATACAAAGGGCGACATGTATGAACGGGCTTTACGCCTGTTTTCTGGCGTACACTGCGCCTCCCAGCCCGGATCCCGCTGTCGGACGCAGCGTTCGCCACTTTCGGCTGCGGTCCGCATGAAGGGGCGGGCAGTGGGCGGGCAGTGGGCGCGGTGGGGCGCGGTGTAGGCGTTCCGGGGCGGGACGCGGCGCGCTCGTATAGTCCGAGGCATGTACCATCGCGGCTCGCCAAATCGCGGCGCTCAGCAGCTCCGACAAGCAGACCAGATTTTTTTTGGTCTAAATCCTCCGGCAGAGGCGAAGTGAAGCAGGATCCGAACATGTGAGGAAGCGGATCGAAGATCGCAACATAAGTCTCGGCGCTCCGCTCCGACAAGCAGACTTGGTCGAAATGCTCGGGCGGAGGCAAAGTGAAGCAAGAATGGAACATGCGAGGAAGCAGATCGAAGATCTCGACAGAAATCTCGGCGCTCCGCTCCGTGCAGCAGGAGTATGAATAGGAAAAAATCGCCTTTATAAAGGCGGAAAACAGTGTCAGAAGAGATCTGCACGTAAAAAATACACTAATAAAAAAAACATCACTTTTCCAAACTCTAGAACGGCGCAATATCAAACAAATATGATATTGCAAATTGCCGGAAAGACAGTAATTCAAAATCTGAAACCTATTCTCATTGGTCGGCAGAAACCGGCCAATCAGAATCGGAGCGACAGTGAACCACTAAAAGCTATGGGGAAGAATTGACCAATCAAAATCCCCGGCGGGATAATTCAAATACAGTAAAAATGCTGAAAAGAGCTCATTGGCTGAGCTAGCGGGGTCTCGGCTAGCTCAGCCAATCAGAATAGGAGCGACAAAGTCCCATTCTAGCCTATGGAGAAGTGTAGACCAATCAGAATCCAGGGCGGGATAATTCAAAATACAGTAAAAAGACAGAAAATAGCTTATTGGCTGAGCTAGCGGGGGCTTGGCTATCCCAGCCAATCAGAGCGTGAGCTATTTCTCCCATTATACTCTATGGAGAGATGAGCGCACTCAAATCTCGGCGCTCAGCGCCGCGCGGCATGAAGTATTAATCAACAAATTATTTTTATACAGTGTAAAACATTCTCGGATAAACACCAGAACACTTCTTTAAAAATAAAGCAGTTAAAAACCCGAACAACGCGTTCGTCCGCCGAGACCGACGCTACATAGGGAATTGCCATAGAGAGAATTGCCGGGAAAGACAGTAATTCAAATTTGTAAAGCTATTCTCATTGGTCGGCAAACCAGCCAATCAGAATAGGAGCGACAATGTCCCATTAGATCCTATGGAGGAGAATTGACCAATCAGAATAGGAGCGACAGTGGCCCATTCTATCCTATGGAGAAAAATGGACCAATCATATTCAAAGGCGGGACAGTTCAAAATACAGTAAAAAGGCAGAAACGAGCTGATTGGTTGAAGCAGCGGGGGTCTCCAGCTAGCCATCGGAAGCGCGACTGCTTTCTCATAGAGTTCTATGGGAATATCGAAATTTAAAAGAGCGCCGTAATTTGGACCAATGGGAGAGCGAGCGACGCTCCTATGGGTTTTCTAATGCAATCTGGTATAAAACTGTACATGGCTGAAATCAAATTATAACACTACAGAAGTTGTGCCGATGTGTATATAAAAGGAATACTAATATGTGGCTAACGAAATAAAAATTTGAAATCAAGAAAATCATGCTTATTTCTTTATTTTCGATGCACCCATACTATTGATCCTTGGCTAACGAAAATAAAGAAATAAACATGATTTTATGGACTTTTTTTTTTTTTCGCTAGCCACATATTAGTATTCGTTGTATATACACATCGGCACAACTTCTGTAGTGTTATAATTTGATTTCAGCCATGTACACTTTTATACCAGATTGCATTAGAAAAACCATAGGAGCGTCGCTCGCTCTCCCATTGGTCCAAATTACGGCGCCTCTTTTAAATTAGCCAATCACAAACCGAGGTGGCTCTGCATTTGTTTTCTCCATAGAACTCTATGAGAAAGTAGCTCGCACTGCGATTGGCTGAGCTAGGCGAGCCCCCGCTAGCTCAGCCAATCAGCTCGTTGCAGCCTTTTTACTGTATTTTGAAGAGTCCCGCCGATGGTGACTCCTAGCACTTCATTCTGATTGGTTTAAACTTCCCCATAGGCTAGAATGGGACTTTGTCGCTCGTATCTGATTGGCTGAGATAGCCAAGCCCCCGTTATTTCAGCCAATCAGCTGTTCTTAGCATTTTTACTGTAGTTTGAAGAGTCCCGCCGTGGATTCTGATTGGTCAATCCTGCCCCATAGGTTTTAATAGTTCAGTGTCGCTCCTATTCTGATTGGCCGGTTTCTGGCGACCAAGGAGAATAGGTTTCAGAATTTGAAATACTGTATTTCCCGGCCATTTCCAATATCTAATTCTTGACTTAGGATATTGGAAAGTGATTTTGTTTTATGTAATTTTTAATTTTAATGTTTCAGCTCTTTTCCTGAGAATGTAGAACGCCTTTATAAAGGCGATTTTGGATTTATACTCCGCACTGACATGTGGAATGATTTCTCGCCGCTCCAGCCTGTCTCGCATCGGAACAGATTTTCGGCGCAGTCCCGCACGGCGCCTCATTCCCGCACTGCGCCCGACACGCTGGCGAGGCGCGGCGGACTTTACATGATATGTATGAGCGCAGCCCGTCCCCGACATAAATCAGGCGCAGATTCCGCCGGGAAACTGGCGGAAAACGGCGCCTCGACCCGGCGAGCTTCATACATGTGGCCCTAAATACTTTAATCCCAAAGTATTTTAAATACAAATACTAAATACTACTTCAAAAGTATTTTCCAAAATACAAAATTTTAATAAAAAAAAAAAATTGGATCAGAGCCTTTTTGCCCACTATTTTTTGATTACCCTGCAATATGTAGTGGCCCAGATTCATTGTGCCCACTCTAAAAAGGAGTCTGTCAGGGGAGGAGGGGGATCACGTAAGGAAACATCAGGTACCTTTCCCTTTTTGTTACGGGTTTTTGTCGGCTTTGGGGATTTTAAATTTAGTTTCATTAACTCAGACCTTAACGTTTTCCCAGTTTTTTGGGGTAAAATTAGGGGCCTCGGTTAACCGGGTTCGGCTTATACCGAGTAATACGTAATTTTAGGGAAGGTTTACGCGATCGGGATGTTTAAAACTAAAAATAACACCCTTCCTACAAGGGGGGATTGCGTTGCTGGAAACAGCGGAATTTTCCCTCCCCTTCGCCCTCGCACGAATAGAAAACGGGGGGATGCGGACTCACGCTGTTGGGTGAGGGGGGTTATTTAAATTTCATTTTTGAATGTAGGAATTATAAAATATTTAAAAATTTCTTCTAAAATATTTTAATTAAAATACAAAAATGTGATTAAAAAAAGTATTTTGATTCAAAAAATACAAATCCTGAAAAAAGTTTTTTTAAATAATTTTAATTATTTGTTTTTTAAATACCCCCCGAACACTGTAATATGGTATGAAGCCCTCTCTTTTGTGTTTCTTGTAATGTATACAGAACACACAGCGCTGGAAACTGGGACCACTGGAAGGGGAGTATAATTATTTTTTTTTTTCTGGGGACCTGGGAGTTGCTGGTATTTTATTCTTCTTATGGGAGATGGACAATCCCTTTAATACACAAAGCACTTAGTAGAATCCAATAGCAATCACTGATCACTTCACGTTACAGAAAAAACATGATGTTCATGTGACAGATCTGTCTCATGAACAGGATTTTATTCCAAAGTAAAAAAAACAAACAAAAACCCGTAACCGCGGGACTGAGCCGGCAGGGGGGGGAAGCGTCAGATCAATGTTTTGCCATGTTTAAATAATCCTCATTCTTTTTGATGGTCTGGCAGCTGTGTCTTCGTGGGCCCCCGGTACAAAAAACAACACAAACCCCGGGGGTTTGTCTTTTATCTTCTAATTTATGATAATTACACAACATCAATGGCTTCGGTCGGTGTAGAAGCAAACTGTATTTGAGTTGTCAAAGCGTTTGATATTGTAATGTAGAAAATTCCCTTCTCGTGCCCTTACTCAGCTAAAAAGAAGTAAACCCAATTTAAAAAAGCCATTTTATGCAAGTGTCTCGGCATGTCAACCAGGGGACTGTTAAATCTCAAGTAGCTGAAAGAAAAAAGGCCCTTTAATCTCTGAATTTGACTTTGGGGGAAGCCTTTTTGGGATGTGATGGAGGGAGGACTATTAACGCTTTCCTGCTCAACAGGGTGTTGTCTCTTCCATATTATTTGGCATCTGAAACCTTATATGAATTGTTTTACTTTCATTAAATGTTAAATACTGCTGAAAATCCAATAATCTCCAAGGTTTTTAGGTTAAATTTAAAAGGTTGTTCATAATTGTTATATCACCTCAGCCCCTTTATTTTACTTGAATTCATGGGCTTTTTTACTGGTTCTACTAGGTAAATTTAAAAAGCCAGGTCTGAGCTATGAAAAACCAGTGTGGCAGCCTATCGGGGAGATTGAGCGGGTCTGTCTATAGCAACCAAAAACTGGCGATATCAGGAGAGTAAACGGTTTGTAGCTTAAAAACTGAGGCTGAGGGCAGCCCATAAAAGAGGGGTTTTCTAGGAATAGGTGGGACATGTTAATGGAATACACTGCAAAGTAGCTTGTTTTTGCAAGTCTTCAAAAAAAGAAAATCCTTGTATTGAGAAACCTTTAAAGAATTTAAATCTGTATTATTTGGTAGGAAGGGGTTGAGAACAGATAAGAGCGACATTAGGTAAAGTACATGAATGAATGGGTGGATATGGTAGATGAATGGATCTGGGTACATGCATGGATGGATAGGGATGTGTATGGATGGCCATAAAACATTAGACAGTAGCTATTGATAGTAGCTAACTATGTAATTTAACCTGCGGAAACCTTCCAGGCGAGGCTTTTTTGGTGCTGTAATGTTTTATTAATGAAGCCCCCGAACTCAACCACTTTCTACAAGTCCGTGTATATTATTAAGGTTTATTTAAAATGGATTTTCTTATACAGACAATCCTTTTAAAAAAATATAGCTCTGAGATATATAGTTTTTTGAATTAATCATGTACAGTGATCCCCCCCAAAAAAGAATATTTAAATTTGTTGGGGGGGGGGGGGGGGGGTAAAGGTTGGACCCTTGTATTTTTAAACCATCCTCGTGGGGGAAAATGGTAAATTTGGGGGGCCAAGATTCTCCCAACATAATATAAAATGAGGAGTTAAGAAAAAAAATTAAAAAAAGATAAAGCAACCCCTTATATATAACTGCCAAAAATTGTTGCTAGATGCTGGAAATCGCTTTCAATTCTGATGAAAGGAGCTTCTTTAGGTCATGTACCTTATACACAATATATCAGAAGAAAGGTAAATTGTCCTTTCACCTGGTACCCAAAGGAGCTGCTCAACCTGGCACATTTTAAGAGCAGAACAGGACATGTACTACCGCACTGTGCGTTTGGAGGGGCATAGATGACCAGTCATGCATGCACCTCCTATTAATGTAAGTTGTACGTACTGTAGTCTGTACTGTAGGAGGGGCTGCTAGACCACCCATCACTACATGCACCTAACTAATACAAATGGGAAAAAATACAGGGATTAAGTACCAAAATTTAAATCAAGAGGAGCTAGAAAACTGCGCACTTCAATAAATACACCAAAGCATAAGGGGGCATTAGTACCGCACTTGCGTAGAGAGGCTATTGGATTCAAATCCTACATGCATTGCACTAAAAACAGTAAGAGCATACAGGCATGTAGACTGACTGTCGTAAGAAGTGTCTAACCACCATTTTTATCCCCTGCACCTCACTAATCTGTGGAGCAGTACGAGCATCTAGTACCCAACTGTACGTATGAAGGGGGCTATAGCCCCCAATCCTGCTGCACCCCTAAAACTGAAAAAGCGAATAGGACATTAGTACCCCCCTGTACTTAGAGAGGCGCTATAGACCGCCAATAAATGGGATCCCCCCCACTAAACGAAAAAGCAGTAATGACATAAAATACTGCACTTACTGTACGGCCATAATAGACCGTCACACAAATACAGAGGTTTTGCAGGTAAAATATTAATGATAACCAGCTGGATTAGAGTCTGGGACATTGTGTGTCATGTGTGGTTTCAAGATACAATGTCCTATGATAGACTATTGTATGGTAGAAATATTGTATCTTAAAGCCTTTGTAACTTGAAGGACCACTGTAACTTGGATAGCACAGCTCCTCCTCCCTCTCTGCACCACATGTAGAGCATGCCCCAGCACTCTTCCATAGAAGTTACATAGTTAGTTCAACCAAGGGTGGGGGAAATGGGTGAAGGGAGAGAGACAAGGACATTATGTCAGCCTCACCACTGGTTAATTACCTTGAGACCCAAAAGGCATGAACCAATCTGCTCCAGTGTAGACCATATCTCTGACCCCAGAGCCTCCCCCCAGCCAGAATCCAGCAATTTTAAAATGGCTACGTACGCTTTTAATATTCTTTAGTTCCAGGTAGGTATCTAAGCCTTTCTTGAAACTCTCTACAGTTCCTGCCGTGCCAGCTCCCTCAGGTAGGCTATTCCACAGATTCACAGTTCTTACAGTGATTAACGCTCTTCTCCTCTGGAGATTGAATCCTTTTTTCTCTAGTCGAAGGGAATGTCCTCTTGCCTTTTGAGGGGGCTTCACTTGAAATAATTTTCCCATACTTTTTGTAGGGACCATTTATATATTTATATAAATTAATCATGTCCCCCCGAAGCCGTCTTTTCTCAAGACATCTAAAGGGCCATGTAAGGTATTTAAGGGAAGCAGAAATGAATTACTCTGTATCCCTTCTATCCTGGGTGCCAGCATACCAAAGGGGCTGCGAGGATTATCATTTTTATACCTGGCAGCATCCAAGCTAAGTATCACTTTTTCTATCTCACCTATATAGGTGATATATTCGTCATATATATATTGTATATGCGTTGTATATAGCGTATTCTTATTCCACAGCGAGAGGAGTTTTTAATCCCCTGATGAACCCTAAATAGCATGGGGGAAACCGTTGGGTTTAGCTGGGATTAAAGAATTGAACACACGTTACAGTGATATTATCTTTTCATTAAAGCGAAGCGCCTTTATCGGGGCGAATTACTCCACGACGGATGGTTTTATTTTATGCTGTATCATTTAGGTATGTAGTGGTAGTATATAGGGGTTTGGGATGTATAATTTTAGATAGTTAGTAAAAGTTATGTTTTAAACAGGGATTATAATTTTGCAGTGCTATAGGTCAAAATCCTCTGTTTATATAAAATTGTAGTAATTCTAATATTATGGCCAGTTTCTTAAGTGGCCCTGTGGATAAAGAGAAATGGCGAACTGAGGCAAGGCAGTGTTTTCAGACGTTGAGGTAGAGCGGATCAAAGTGATCTTTCTGATTAAGAGTGGTTTTTCAAACAACTATATATAGCCTATCGAGCCAATATTAAATCTTGGTGGGAGGCACAAACGTTAGAACACTATATTGAATCACGTATTATACCTAGTGGACTTAGAATTTATATAACACCTGCTATTAGATCACAGTCGGGAATCCTTTTTTGGTAGAGTGGGAAACAGAACTTATAGATAGCTCAGTACGACTTATGAAAATTTACTCAAAGAGGAAAATAAAACATTAGAAAGTACCTCTACAACTTTAAACAACTTGATAGAACAAGCATCAAAACTCAGAGGGGTATTTTTTGGGAATTAGAGGGAGAACAAAGTTTACAAAATTCCATAGAAAAATACCCGACAGGACTAAAGGCACGGAAACGTAAACAATACTTGAGGGACCTCCAAGAATTTAAGGAAGGGAGAGCTTTTAATTTTCTTAAAACCAAACCCACTACCCCTAGGGAAGTATTATCATCTGACGCAGAATCTTCAGATACTAATTCACAAACATCTGTCAGGTCCAGGGGGAGAACAAGAGGATCTAGAGCTAGAAATGAGGTCCTCGCCAGAACTCAGGAGGAATGGGAGTAATTATGGACTATTTTTTGCCTCCTCATCCTCTGGCCAATTCCAATTAACCTCCTTTTTTAGAGGGCTGGAGAGGCCGCATCCGGCCTGGGGACACCGTCAGAAACAAAAAAAATCAGATCAACATCAGAAAATTTTAATCTTACAAATAGGCATTTGAATAATGGAGAATTCAGATTTACAAAGGGGTCTGACTTTTGTGCCCACCACTAAGTTCAGTGATTTTTCATGGACTAAAGATCTACACCTATTTGTGCGCAAGCTCAAATGGCATAAATTTTTCAAAATCAAAGATCAAATTGAATGCCAGCAATTGGGTGTTACAGCACAGGATTTAGAGGGTATACATACGTTAGTGTCTCTTATGGAGGAGGAAGAAATAAGAGAGGGTCAAACAAAATTGAAACTTAAAAGTAGGAGAATGCCCCCGAGTCAGTTAGATACACGTGAAATCGATCTTTTTTTGCAAATAGTCTCTAAAGAACTCCGTAATCTGAGTGAACAGAGGCTACCATTTCATAATAACCTTAGTACAGAGGAACTAGGAGCATTGTCAGCACTGGAACGGGACAAATCTATAATTATTAAACCCTCCGATAAGGGGGGAAATATAGTTATACTAAATCATGACATGTATAAACAGATGTGCAACGATCTTCTCAAGGACAAAAGGCATTATGATATTTTACCCACAGACCCGACAACAAACTTTACTATGGAACTAGAAAAGCTACTTGTGGAAGGTTTAGAGATGGGCCTAATAACACACACAGAATTCAAATTTATGATACCATCTAATCCCCAAATACCTACATTTTATTCGATCCCAAAGATTCATAAGGGCTGCACCCCACTAAAAGGTAGACCAATAGTCTCAGGTGTAGGATCAATTACGCAAAATGTGGGGATTTATATAGAAAATTTATCTTACAGGATTTTGTAACCACAATTGCCATCTTACATAAGGGGACACCTCGGATTTAGTGCGTAGAGGGAAAGGGTTTACATTTCATAAAAGAATTTACTTTGGGTTCTATAGATGTAGAAAGCCTTATAGTAATATCCCACATGAAATTGGCATTTCGAGCAGTTGAATATTTTTTGTCCACAAGAAGTATAAAAATTCCAGGCTCATTAATGCCTTTGTCATTAGACTACTGGACTTCGTGTTAAGGCATAATTATTTTGTCTTTTGTAAAAAGGGACCTTCCACCAGCTCAGGGGCACCGAAAATGGGGAGCTCTTGCCCCCCCCGCCTATGCAAATCTGTTCCTGGGCTGGTGGGAGGCCACTTGGTTATCCCAACCCAGGAGAAGATCAGTGGCCCCACCAGATTTTCTTCTGGGGGAGGTACATTGAGGTCATCATCTTCCTCTGGGAAGGTACAAGGTGTGATTTTGAGGGAGTTCGTTGCACAGCTAAATAAAACAAAAATTTGGGTTTATGCACTTCACATTTAAAAATACAAGAGAATTGTTTCCCCTTCTTGGATGTCCTTATTATTAAAGATCGGAATGGCAATACCCACACGGATATGTATAGGAAACCCACAGCAAAAAAACAGCTTGTTGCCCCTGGGAAAGTTACCATCCATTACCCTGTAGGAGAGGAATACCGAAGGGTCAATTCCTGAGAGTTAGGAGAAACTGCTCCAGAGACGAGGACTTTAGGAGACAGTCAGGTATATTGAGAGAGAGATTTCTTAATCGAGGATATCCCTCAACAGTTTTGGAATCAGCCCTAAGGCATGCACAAAAACAGAATAGGACAACATTACTACAGGGTAAATCCCAGGAGGATAAAGATAACAACAAGGCACGTGTAATCGCAACTTTCGATGATAGAAATCTAGAAGTGGTGAATATCCTCAAAAAATATTGGGGAATACTAATGTTGGACCAGGATTTAGAGGGATACCTTCCTCCCACCCCTTTAATAACCTATCGAAGGGGTAGATCTATTAAAGACAGACTGATCCACAGTCACTATACACCAATATCCCCTCAAGGTACTTGGCTTGAAAGGAAACCGATGGGTATGTTTAAATGTGGGCAGAGATGTGTAGCCTGCCCATACATACAACAAACTAAATCCTTCACAAGTGCCTCAAATGGAAAACATTTTTTATCCGTGATTTCGCCAATTGTAGAACAGAAGGAGTAGTTTACATGTGTATATGTCCCTGCCCACTGAATTACATTGGAAAAACAAAGAGAATATTCAAAAGGAGGGTGGGAGAACATCTGGGGGACATACGAAATAGAAGAGATACGCCAGTAGCTCGACATGTTTGGGAACATCATAATGGAGAATGGGAATCTCTGCGTTTTTTGATCTTAGAGGTTGTGAGACCATCTCCAAGAGGAGGAGAATGGGATAGACGAATTTTGTGTAAAGAGGCCCAGTGGATCTACCGTATGGAATCAGTTCATCCAAAGGGCCTTAATGAGACTTTGCAATTTGGATGTTTTATTGAATAGACTCTGACTTGGGTCTGTTCATTCTGCTCTGTTTTGTTCACACTCTCCACAGAGGACCACTATGGACTCTTTAAAGCTGACCGTTTTTTTCTTAGTATCAGTATTATATCATTACTTTTTTCATTTTTATTCATTGATTACTTACCCGTCTGATAATTTATGTCAGCTGAAGACAATGAATTTTTGTACCCCGAAATTATTTGGCCCTGAATTAAATGCCCACGTTACACTTTAGACATCTGTCACACAATAGCCACCCTAAGAAATTTAGAGAATCATAGTTAGGGAAATGCTCCGCCCATAATAATAAGATCAAGGCGGAGATGAGGGGAGCGCCGGCCCGTTTTGGGCTTTCTTTTCGGCCAATTGGCAATTTGTGCAGATGGTCATGTGCGCAGTTTAATCCCTGCATGGAGGCTGGTTCGGCCCCCAGATATGTGCAGTTTGGTTTCCGGTGGCCGGGTGACCGGAAAGTGACTTTGTGTTGCTTTCTGAATAAGAACGGTGGTTGTATGTATGGGGCCGAAAAAACTGGGCCGGATTCTGATTTATGCGAATTTGCCAGGTTTTTCTTCCTGGACATGCGCAGTACGGCGTCTAAGACGCGGACCGCGCCGAGATAATATGGGACTCTGGACATGCGCAGTGTCGTTTTTCACCATGCGAACCGGAATTACATTTTATTCTTTTTCCGGTTTATGCGCAGTACAATTTTCGGGAACGCCAGATTTAAGAATGGCAGGGGGGATATATGCGCACATGTCACATAGAAACCCGGAATAGGTTTAAAATAATATTTTACCAATGCGGAAGCGCTAGGGGCTTTATTTTCATACATCTTAAAGGGGGCCCTGTAAGGTATTTTTAAAGGGGAAGCAGAAATGAATTACTCTGTATCCCTTCTATCCTGGGTGCCAGCATACAAAGGGCTGCCGGGGATTTTCATTTTTATAAAATGGCAGCATCCAAACTAAGTATCACTTTTCCTTCTCACCATATAGGTGATTTCATTCGTCATAGATAGATTGTATATGCGTTGTATATAGCGTATTCTTATTCCACAGCGAGAGAGGAGTTTTTGAATCCCCCGGTGAACCCTAAATTTTATGGGGGGAAAGCGTTGGGATAGCTGGGATTAAAGAATTGTAACACACGTTTACAGGATATTATCTGTCATTAAAGTGGAGCGGCCCCTTTATCGGGGGCGATTACTCCACTGACGGATTTGGGATATAGTATGCTGTATATTTTGGTATGTGTGGTAGTTATATAGGGGGTTTTGGATGTTAATTTTAGATAATTTAGTAAAAGTTATGTTTTTTTAACAGGGATTATAATTTTGCAGTGATATTTAAATAAGTTCAATTTACTAACCTCTCCTCATAACTAAGGATGCTCCATTCCCTTATAAGTTTGGTTTTTCGTCTTTGTACTCTCTCTTTGCTCCATTACATCTCTTCTATAAACTGGGGCCCAGAACTGAACGCATATTCTAAATGAGGACGCACCAAATGCTTTGTACAGCGGTGTAGAATTACATCCTTTTTCCACGAGTCCATGCCTCTTTTAATACACGCCAATATTTTACTTGCTCTAGAGGCAGCTGATTGACATTGCATGCTGTTCTGTAGTCTATGATCTTACAAGAACGCCCCGATCTTTCTCAAAAAAGCGATTCTCCCAAGTTTTTCTCCCCCTAGGACATATGATGCCTGTAGATTATTTCTCCCCAGATGCAGAACCTTACATTTATCCACATTGAACCCCATTTGCCAAGTGGATGCCCAAGCCCTCAGTGTGTCCAGGTCTGCTTGCAATTTATGTGCATCTTCCATAGATTGCACTACCCTGCATAGCGTGGTGTCTTTTGCAAAAATCGGACGGTGCCATTGTTCCCTTCTACTATATCATTAATAAATACATTAAATAAGAGAGGACCCAATACTGAGCCCTGCGGCACACCTCAAGACCGGGGACCATCAGAGTAGGAGTCATTTACCACCACTCTCTGGGTACGATCAGGCAGCCAGTTTTTGATCCAATTACACACTGTTATCTCTACCCCAATGGATTCTAGTTTTACCAACAAACGCTTATGAGGGACAGTGTCAAATGCCTTTGCAAAGTCTAAAAACAATATCCACAGCTTGCCCCGCTATCCAGATTCTACTCACCTCTTCATAAAAAGAAATCAGATTGGTCTGACAGCTTCTGTCCTTAGTAAATCATGCTGGCAATCACTAATAATATTGTGTTTGTCAAAATACTCCTGTTATTTGGGCCCCTTATGAGCCCTCAAACATTTTTCCCACACAGATGTTTAAACTTACTGGTCTATAATTACCTGGGCCAAGACTTGGAACCTTTTTGAAGATGGGAACTACATTTGCCTTGCGCCAGTCTCCTGGTTTCTATACAGTCACAGGGAATCTTAAATATCATGTACAGGGGAACAGAGATAACCAATCTGAGTTCTTTAAGAACTCTTGGGTGAATGCCGTCAGGGCCTGGAGCCTTGTTCACATTCAGTTTAAAAAAAGTCAATAGGTTGTTTTCTGACTTAATTTTCACATGTTCAGATGCCTGCTGCAAGTATCTAAAGATCTTAAAGCAGCTCAGAATAGGTTGCCTCCATAATCCAGTAAAGAAAATAGAATAAAAAAATCTGTAAATTAAAGCAGGTTTGTTACAACATTGTGGAGCATTCCCTTCACATTGAAATATGCTGTAATTGTTGAGAGTATTGGTTTCAGGCAACCTTTTCCTGGCTTATTGGCTTTATTTATGCCCCGTGAAAAGACAAGCTAGAGGAATGTACATATTGATTGCCTACCGTCATGTAAAAGTGCCGACCCAGACACTATTGAAATAAATCTTAGTCTCTGGGAGATTCAGGTCTCTGTCCTTGGATATTGCAGATAGTGAATAAATGAAGGAAAACATTTATTAATACAGAAAATCTCTATCTTCTGTTACATAAATAGTCAAATATTGGATCGATGGCTCATACATGTGGATATATTATGGCTCTGTACCAGTCTCTATTATAAAACTGCATTCATAGAAATCTACAGGAACATAGGGCAACATGTCCGAAAAGTGACGTATCCATGCCAGTTTTAGGCGCATTAAATCAGTGTAAAGTGCGCCTAAAAGTCCAATGCTTTCTAAAAACTGTTGCCAGGTATACCTTAAAGCGCCTAAAAAAGCGCATTGTGCCGAAAAAGGCGCATCGCATCAAAAAAGGCGCATTGCATATCATTGGTAGTATATGTAATGAGCCTATCGCGGCGCATTGCCCAAAGGAGGCGCATAACATACATAATGCGCCGCAATAGGTGACTAGGGCGCACAGTGCACCATATTCAAGCGCATTACAAAGTGTCGTACCCAGCGTATAATGCGCTTAGTTTTGGTGTATGACAGTTCATTTACAACAAGAATATGGCGTCAAAAGTGGTTTTGGTGCAAAATAGACCAAAAAAACTGACGTCACCCATAGTTTGTATGTCTCTGTATAAAATTGTAGGCATGCCGAGGTAAAGGTTGAATAATATTTATAATGTGGTGGCACATTGAGCACCAATTTTGCACATTGACTATGACATAGTTGTGACTTGAAGCTCCTCTACCCCATTGCAAAAACTGTTACATATTCTTACACCTGCCATATGCTCTGGAGTAGTCTTGAATGGCAGCGGGGCCAGGCACTAGGGCCAGCCCCATAGTTATGCTTCCTAATAGTGTTGTACTTTGGATTCAGGTAGAGCTGGTTTTAGCCCCACCCAATTTTCTTTGATTGTGGTAAAAATCAAACAAACAATTGTAAGGATTTTTCCAGAAAGGAAAAAGGAAGTGTATCTGATCATTCATTGATCGAATACACGTCCTTTTTCCTATTTGGATCAGAAAAGTAGGGTTACTATATCTATAGCAGAAAAGGTCTTAAAGGTTTTGTCTTGCTACAAAGATTAGCTTTCAACATGTAGGGAACACTAAATAAAGATGTTTTCCAAATATATTGCGTTGTTAATTTTTTTGTTAAGGAGCTACAAGTGATTTTATCACCTTCTGAGCTCTCTGGTTCTCCAAATGACTGACCTGTGTACTTCTCCCCCCCTGCTGTTTGTTCTATCTGATAGCAGGTCATGCAGCACAGAACTCCAGACAGTGAGAGCTTGTTTGCTATCTGATCTTTCAGACAAAAGCCAGTAATTACTGCTGTTTACTTTAACTCAGAAGCTTCCCTGGTCCTGACAGCAGGAGATTTATCTAATTTGCAGAAGTCTGAATACATGCAGCTCATATGCTAATTACAGACAGCTTGACCAGGAAGTGACAGAGCAAAGCAGCATTATTTCATTCATGCATACTATGAAACTTTGAGATGAGACAACCCCCTTTAAAGACCCAAATCCATTGTGATGTAAACTATGAGTATTGGATGTAAGACTCCCCACAGTTGTTGGCAAAACTAGTCGGGCCAAACCAACAATTAGAAGTTAACGATGATTCAGCCACTTTAGATTTCATAAAAGCCAATTTTTATTGAGGAAAAAAAAATCCAATCTCAAACACGTAAGCACTAATGCTATGGCAAATCAGTCCTATCCAAAAATGGATTGCAATACTACTCCTAAGAACTGTTAGGCTATGTTCACATGGGTTAAAATGGGGCGCATTTCGGTCCGTATTTCACGCCGTACTGCGCTCAAATACGAGCGAAATGCGCCCCATAATTACGGTAATCCATAGTTCTCATAGAGAACTATGGATTATGCCTCCTCTCCCCGCTCGTGCAACACGCCGCGGGAGGGGATAAGTTACATGTCAATTATTCACGGTGTTTATGCGCCGTGAGTAATGCATGTCTATGGAGCCGGCAGGCTGCTGGCCCTCCTGCCCCGCGGGAGCTCGTGCCTATCGGCTCGAGCCCCCAAACACACGCCGTAGTTGCGGGGCGTAATTATGCCCCGTTATTATGCCGTGTGAACTTAGCCTCACCGTACAAGCTTCATGTACAAGACCTTGGCAGCTCTTGTGGTCTCTACTCTGGCATTCTTTCTTGGGCAAAATTACAACTCCAGTGGAAGACAAAACCCCCTATGAGGTGGATGTCAATTGCCCCATACAAGAGGAAAAATTACTTCCCGACTCCAAATCTGGCAATCGGAATAATCCCTGGATCAACATCTACTGCGGCATGTATGAACGGGGCTGTGCCAGATATCTGCCGTCTTTTCAGCCTGATATCAGGCGCAGCCCCATTCACTACATTTTGAAATGACCCACACGCCATTATCAGGTGCGTTACATAGCACCAGCGGCACTTTGTAATGCACCACGATCTCGGGGGGGGGGAGCGGGAGGCGGGGCGCACTAGAACCGTAGCGAAGCTATAGATTTATAGTTTTGCTATGGCATTTCTATGCTGGAACAGGTAGAGCACTTTTAAAGTGCTATACCTGAGCCAGAAATGTCGCCCGAGAGCTGGAATGTGTCTGATTTATGACCCGCTGTAGAGCAGGTTCATAAATCAGGTGCATTCTAACCTATTAACATGTGCAAAATCTCATATGAAATCTTCAATGAATCCAACATCACAACCTCTTGTTGCAGTGACTCTCATTGTCTCCCCACTTTTACAGTAAAGAATCCAAGTTTGACTTTATCTATTTGCTTGTCATATACTTAGGAAATATTCTTCTGGATCTGTAGATCATCGTAAATAGTATTTAATTTATCCATAAATCAACATTTGAAAAGCTGAGTTGATGACGCGTGTCATGTGCATGATCTTCATCCGCAGGTCACTTTGACCTTTGAGCCTTTTATACGAGAAAAACATTGAGTACAATATGGTCAATTATAGGTTGTTTGTGTGTTTACTATATAAATAGGATTTTAACATTTTTCACAGTTCTATAACAGAGTAAATGATAGGAGATCTGCACTCTTGTATGTAATATGTGCTTGTGGGTTACAGATCTGTGCATGGTATATTAGATTTTGTATGTATACCTTGTCATTGCAATAAAGTGACCTGTGTATTGGCCCCTGTGGTTTACAAGGACAAGCTTTCAGGTGATGGTCTTTTTCTAACTGGTGTATGCTCTTTAGAAAGTCATCTGCAAAGATTGAGGCATATTTATTAAAAGGTGTCATTTCACTATAGATGATAGACCTAAACTGTTCTAATAACCTGTTTATCCCTGTATTGTGGATACTGGGTGAAGAGGGAGATGGGGTCTGATCTACAGGACTGTATAAATTAGAACTTTTAGGGGATGTTCACATGGTGTGTTGGATCCGATTTTTGGATCCATTTTTAGATGCATGTTTGGATCCATGTTTCAGACCTTAAACGGACGCAAACACACAGTGTGATTTTTCATTGCGTTCAATGTAAAACATGCATCGATGCTTGTTCACTTGCGTCTTTCGGATCCTTTCAAAGAATTGTCATGTCCATTCTTGATCCGAAAGATGCTGAAGCCAATCACATACTTGGATTTAGGGTATGTTCAAACGGCTTGTTTTGGGGCGCATTTCGCTGTGTATTTCGCAGCATACTGCGCTCTAATACAAGTGAAATGCGCCCCATAATTACGGTAATCCATAGTTCTCATGGAGAACTATGGATTACGCCTCCACTCCCTGCTCAGACAATACAATCGTATTCTACGCGTGGGGAAATAAGTGGCATGTCACTTTGACATGTCAAAGTAATGCATGTCTATGGGGCTGGCGGGCAGCTGGCCCCCCCGCGTCGCGGGAGTACGCACCGCTCAGCGTGACTCCCGAACACCCGGCGTAATTGTGGGGCGTACTGTACGCTCTGCAATTAAGCTGTGTGAACATACCTTTATGCAGCACTTTTGGATGCGTTTTTCATATCCAAAACGCATCCAACATGCCTTGTGAACATACCCTTATTCCGGAGCTACTATACGCAATTACTTAAACAAGGAGATATACCCCTTTCAAGCATTAATGGAGGTTTGCATTTCTTTAGTGATATGACCTAGCGTGTATTTATTGGATGGCTCTGGGTTCTATATTTTTTGGGTGTCTTGGACTCCAAACATCTGCAGCAATCCGTACAGAGGAAATGTAGACCACTCTATCAGACCAAGTCCATTCGTGTATTATATGAGAAGCCATTCCTTTCACGATTGTCATGTAATAGTACAAGAGGTGGTTAATAGAGTGGGGTCTCAAGTAAGTGGTGCCAAGCCTGGATCTTGGGCACATTGCTTCTGTGAGTTATGAAAATATTTTTGAGTGATTATGTACCCGACTCCATATCACCACTAGCTACAGATGACCAGGTATAATGTGGTATCTGTTCCAGTAACAAACACTGAACCCCAACAAGAACATGATCCTTGCTCCACCACCGATGTGAGGAACCCTGGAACATTAGTAATGAAGCATTGGTGGTTATTATCAATATTGATCGGTTATTGCCGATCAAAGCACTGTATATGATTGACTGGAAACTTAAAACCGGGTTTCAATGTACTACTGCTCTTCCCTTTTATCTTCTTTTCCTGCCAAGATCCCACTTAGAGCAATAAAGAAGGCTGAGAAGAACAGGCAGCTATTGTAATTTACACCCAGTACTGCTCTTTAATTGATGGAAAATCTAAGTCATTTACATGGCTGCTTGTTATTAATGTAGATGAGACCTATTGTCTACAATGGCCAGTACCCCGTGGGTGGTTTCATTTGGCTCTTCTGGGTGAAGCTGCTTTTTGATTGGTGAAAATTTAAGTCAACTGCAGGACATGTTCTCTGGATTGCTGGGTAACGTCTGGAAACCACTCTTGCGGTTGAAAGTATTAGCTGAAAAGGGAGATCTGGTCACACTTGTGCATGACTAAGGGCCACATGTATGAAACTGTTTATGTCTAAAACTCACTCTTTTGCCCATAGTAACCTATGGGCAAAAAAGTGAGTTTTAGACCTAAACGGGTTCATACATGTGGCCCTAAGTTGAGTTCTGAGTATAGGTGAGAGGTGTGAGAGGTTGTGATCCAAACTCTCATAAAACAAAATGACGAGTCACGCGCAAGTGCGACAGATGCTCTCAAACTTTCGGGGGGGCGTTTCTCAAGATAGGTACAGGTCCCACCTCTGGAACCCACATATATCAGTACTTGATGGCATACCGCTATTCTACAAAGTTAGTCTATAGAGGGAACACCCCTTAAGCTTTCATTGGGAATTCTATGCACATATTGTGTCTAGATTAAATCAATTTAGAATACACAACATGGATTTTCCTGCTGTTTCTCCGTGAGCGATCATGCAGCTTTGCGTGCGGGCAAGGTGAGACCCTATGATTATGATGATATAAGTACTGTAGAATACTAACTATCCGAGCGTCTCATTTTCTTAATAACCTCCAAGGAACGGTCCTCGGAACATCTGGATGATTAATAATATATATCGATATGTGGAGCGCTGAAGCCACCACTAAGCTATCTTGGCACATTTTTCAAGCAAAGCAGCATCTGCAGCACAGATAATATTATCTCTCCTCAGTCATCGACTGCTGTGACACAATTTGCTTCAGCTGGAATCGCAGCATCATCTCAGCAGCTTTATAATTAACATGTTTTTTCATAGACTGTATGTAGATTACAGGGTTCACTAAACATATAACAATAGCATTTGTTAATATTAGACTCAAGAAATGTGCAAGTACATATTGGAAAACTACTGTTATTGAATATAGCCTTGACTCTGCTTAAAGGAATGGTAGGAAAATAGGGCAACATGGCTGCTGTGTTCTTGAAATAGTGCCACCCATGTCCACAGGCTATATGTGGTACTGCAGCCTTTACCTGAATGGGCTTGACCTCCAAAACCATATACAGCCCAAAGACCAGAGCCGGGTCTGTTTTCCTAATCTGATTGCTAAACCCCTTTTAAGCCCTGTCCAACTCTGCCCAACTTGCATGAACAGGGCTGAGCTGCACCACTACACACATGGACCTTGGACAAAAGGGGTTTAAAGAAAGCAGCCATGTTTTTCCTAACTTTATTTAATGCCAGAAAATGATAGGGTGTCTCTGTGATGTTCTTTCAAAATTGAATTGATGAACGTTACTCCACTCCAAAATTAAAAATGGTTGACCATAGAGAATTGGCGTCTCCTCTCCACTACAAGAAAGTAGTATTTTTCCAATTTTTAGGGAAATGTTTCCCAAACATATCCGTAAGTAACCCCAATAAATCAGATTTTAAGGATTTTCTGGTTGGCTTAGTGAGAGGCCTTTGTAGGTCATAGGATGTAATGTTACTCCTGAAGGAGACCTTCAGGTACTGTAGAAAATCCTATTGGTCATGCAGTGCTCCCATGAGAAGAAGTTATGCAAATGTACCTCTAGAAGGAAGATGGCGGACCCTCTTTAATTGATGGAAAATCTAAGCCACTTACATGGCTGCTTGTTATTAATGTAAATGAGACCAATTGTCTTCAATGGCCAGTACCCCATGGGTGGTTTCGTTTTGTGAGGCTGCTTTTTGATTGGTGAAAATTTAAGTCAACTGTATGCTGGGTGACCTCTGGAACCACACTTAATTTGAGCAAAAGGTCTTGAAAGTTTTAGCTCAGAAGGGAAATCTGGAGCATTGTGGAAAGGCTCTTAAAGACCCTTCTAACCTCGTTGTGTGGTTCCCAAATTAAGCAATAATTCATAATTAAGACATATGCATATGAATGAAAAGAGATGCTGACACAGGTGTCAATGCAAAATCTTCTGTTTAATACAAGCAAAGCATGGGGTTATATAACCTCTGTTTAAGGGGGATCATATTTTTAATATATTAGTAAAACAATACGTCATTATACATCATTATGCATGGATTACATATTCTATTGGTCAAACAACTTAATTAAGCCTCCCCAAAATTATCATACCAAAGCCTACCCAGATAAGTTTATTGGTTACTAATCAATTACATCATCTAAATACATACCCCTTTATTTTATTAAAAATTGATTGGTGGAAGTCTAATCTCCAATCAGATCAGAACCCTCTGTTTCAAGCTATATATTAATCTTAGATGAGGTTAAATGTCCCTTAAAATTTCCCCCTAAATTCTGCAGACACTTGTGGTTTCTGTTTTGTTACTGACAACTTCTGGGAGTTCAGCCAAATATCCAAAAAATGAGGAACTACAGAAATATATATAATATAAATAATCTAGGAGAAAGGAGAAGTGTCTGTCAACATAGCAGAGTTGGGTAAAATTCAGCCGTAATTAATACTTAGTTGAACAAAGATGAAAGCAAAACAAGATGGAAGTCTCGGCCATCTTGTCTCCTTGCAAACTTAAAGGGAATATGTCACCAATTTATTTTATTTTTTTACTTATTAGATCAAGCCCCTGATCCATATTCTTTTCCTCTCAGTCGTTCTTATTTCCTGATTGTAGATTTCTCAACTCGGCCACCTATATATGATTGTGGGGAAGACATTCTTGCTTACACTGCTTTAACAGCAATCAGAGAGATACTTTACAGCAGCTTCAAGCCCATAGGATTCTTAAGACAGTTTCTGTCCCATAGATGTCTATAGGATAGTTTTCACTGTGAAGGGAGAGGAGAGGGGAGCTGTGACCATTTCCTCTTGTGACTGGTGGATTCTGTGTTATCTGTACACAATGGTGTCTCCTTTCAGTTTGACCCTCTTTGTGCTGATAATGAGCACACTGCTGAAAAGCTCTCTAAACAGAACAGGAAGTGTCAGACGATTATTAGGCTTAGTGGCCAAAGTGAAAACTACAGGACTTAAGAATTATTAAAAAAAATATTGAAAGTGATCTGAAAAATTAAAAAAAACATAACCAAAAATTCCTACAAAATGTGTTTAACATAAAAATGTGAGTTAAACAATAAGTCATTTTTTGATGACACATTCCCTTTAAGTCACCAAGTCAATACATAGAAAGAACAACAAGAAATAACCTAATTTCCATAACAGGAGTTAGCTACACTGTGATATGCAACTAGTGATGCCGGCCAAGCCAGAAGTCATTCCAAAAGCAACAAGACCCGTCTTTCCTCATCTTTCATAGTTTCTCTACTTTGCATAGTTATTGTCACTTTACAGTTTCTGGAGGACCAAAGGATAACTGAACAGCTGCAAAAAATGGGCCCAGGAATGTCATTTACAACTTGAAATAGGAAGACAATCTAGTATTTTTACCACAAATAGAAGCAGTGTCGCATTCTCTGGAAGAAGACAAACTTTGTAAACTATGGAGTCTTATAGATATAATTAAAAGTCACTGTATTTCTCAATGTCAGAGATGATAAGAAGACGTTCCGAAGTCACCAACCAATTTCCTTAGACCCAATTATCAATTAAAGAACACAAAGATGTAATTATTCTGTGTATCCTTTATAGTCTGGTGGGAGTCGTGGATATCACTTTCCCAGCGCTATCATAATTCAGCTATCAAGGACGTGTCACTGATTTATTGTCACGCGGTAATGAGACTGTCCACTGTTTGGCTTTACCATAAATAAACAGGTACAAAGTGCTGTGTTTCCTGAAATTCTGCCTGATTACATAGAAGACATTATTATTACACTAAAATGAAATAGCGTTTGTAATCATTGAATTTATGTTCTTTACTACCTGGAATCTCATTATATTCTTAAACCAAGTGATGCAAAACTCTTCCGTCCGCTAAGTTGCTCAAGTCATTAACATCATGGGCCAGTTATTGACGAGCTCTGACAAACAAACTCATAAATTACCCGAGAGTTGTGACGGTGATTTGGTAATAATTGCATGATGATGGGGTCAGGTAGCTTTATATTTCTTTTAAGAGCAAGCATCGTATTACTTTCGCAGATAACAGAGGAGGTAGGAAATTGCTTCATGCTGTGCTTAGATGGCAAGCTCAATGGGACAACTCTTTTTAATGCTGCAGGTCGCTACGAGCCAACCATCTCAGAAAATGGCAAGGGCAGCGCTTGTGATACTCCTCCCCATTCATTTCCATGAGAGTTCCTAGCAAGTGTGCTTGGCTTTATTTAGAAGTCCCATAGAAATTAGTGGAAAGGAGTACCACAAGCCCCAAACAGGGCAATGGGCAAGCGGGGCAAGATGATGAGATGTCATATTGGGATTTGTCAGGAAGTTTTAACCTCCTTGTTCAGCTGTTAATCAATGCAACGCAATACGGCCATGGGTTGGTCTATATATTATCATGCCATAGGGTCAAGACATTTATAGCAGCAGTCATTAATATTACGACTGGGATGCTGATACAGCCTCACAATTCTCAATTGTAACTTACATTTTTTTATCTTTTCATTCTTTGTGATTAATAGAATGCTTCCCGAACAAGAATTGTGTTGTTAAACTAAATTAAAGGGGCTCTTTTTGACAATTGATAGACTATCCTCTGACTAGGCAATTCATATCAGATCAGTGGGTCAGACTCTTGGCACCCTTAAAAGGGGAATATCTCTCTTTGGGGAGAGCGTCATATAGACATGTGGAGTTTTGAATTGCCTTTTTGCACTTCACAAAACATCTGCATGTCACAAGGCATTATGGGAAAGGAGCTGAGAAGCTCAAGTGCACTCTACAAGATGTAACAAATCCTCAATTTGCTTTTGACCCACTAAGTCTTTAGAAAGCAAAATGGATATTAGCCAAGCCAGCATCACCCATCTGCATACAGCTGTTTTGGAGTTTTGCCCCTAATCAGTGCAGAGCAATACTAGCTGGCTGGGTGGGTCTTGGCACCCTTGTCAGCTAGCCGACTTAAGGGGCAGCAGCAGGTTGTTTTTCCTCTTTGCTCACCAGATACCCCTCTGTTTTTGGTGTTGGCTTTGCCCGGTACTGCAGAGCTCAGTTTGGCTTTGGCCACAGTCAATACCAAAAGTATGGAGTTATGCCTTGCTTATTGGCAGGGTTGGTGGAAGATGGCCCCCGAGAATATGATATTGGTTGCCTGTCCTAAGAATAGACTCAGTATTGTAGTTCCAGATTACTCTTTTAAGGTGTTATTTCATCAGCTGTGAGATTAAGATCCAAAACGTTCACGCTGAACCTTTTTTTTTTTTTAAACACATTTTATTGCATTTTCAAATATTTTACACATATAACACGATTAACATACATCTCTGACATGTAAAATGATCACAGCATAGATTTGCACAGTCTCCAGGACAACACCTGAAATATGTAAACATTACATGCAGAGAAAGACACTACAGCCAGGAATAAACAAATTACGAACTTAACAAAATGCGTATGCGTCCCTCTTATGTTTCCTCAGATCTGTAATCTTCCCAATGTGCCGCCAACCCCTTCCTTACAGTACCATTCTGTATATTTGAACCCTTGCATGGGGGCTTTTTATCTCCCTATCAGAATAATGCGACTTATGAAAGTTCTCCAGCGTCAAAAAAAAACCCGGAGTACGGATCTCCTAGCCTCCCCGTCTCCAACTTGTCAGCTATTACGTAGTCTTCCAGCTGTCTCATCACCCCGGAGGTGGATGGGAGAGTGGGCTTCAACCACAACTGTAGCAAATAACGTTTAGCTGCCAGAAGTGTAATATGAACTATTCCCGGAACACCGGTGGAGTGAGCTGCCTCCTCAGGGTCCCCTCTCCCCTCCGCATCCGGGGGTCTAGGGCAGTGAAAGATCAAAAGCTCATAATGTTTCTCGAGTAACCCCAAGTGAAGCTGGATGTATTGAAGGATCGTGTCCCAATAGGTTTGTGTATAGCTACATACCACGGGGACCGTGCCAAAAGGTCTGTTTTATGTGTGCCACATTTAGGACAATTTTGTTTCTATCGGAAAATTACGAGATGGGGGAGGTTGAAGGTGTAGATGGGGTTGTGAATGATCTTAAAGTAAGTTTCTCGCCAGGTCTCACATATATTTTGTTTTCATATTGCCCGACTCCCTTCGGATCATGTCTGGGATCTGATCATTCCCAATCGTCGGCGCCAATAAAGGAATGCTGGGAGGCTTCTCGTTTCCTACACCCCCCTGCATATCTGCATTTGAGCCCGAGAGACAACAGGATTCCTTGGGGGGTGTTGAGAAAAAACGTCAAGTCATTGGGGATGGTCTCCTTAGATACATCTCTGAGCCTCCCATTGCAGAAATAGAAAAGTGATAAGACGGCCAATAGATGTGATCCGGGCATGGAGAACCTCTCGAGCATCTCCGAGAGTTCACATGCATCAGCTGCCCTACTGTGACCAGACCTGCCTCCCTCCATCTCCCGAACATCGGGTTGCTTTGACCCAAAGGAAATTCGGGATGATCCCAAAAGGCAAAATCCTTCGAGAGAGCAAAGGAAGGCCTGAAAGTTTCCTCAGCTCCCTTTCCGGGCCATTATTGGGGTCCCAAAATAGGGGAGACGTCTTGATCATGCAGGCAATTTGGGATACAGGTATGGAGTAAAGCTTGCAGATGCCAAGGGCGGGATCAGTTCCCTTTCCCGTTCCCAGTTTGAGAAGGGTGAATGTCCCTCAATCCGTCGATCACATGACGAGCAGACAAGCCAGATTGTATCCCTGACATCTGGGAGATTTAGCCCCCTGCACGAACTGGTAATATTAAATTTTTTGTAGCGCGATGCGCCTTTTAAAGTTAGAGAAGCACGAGTTAATTTTGTTGATGTCGTGTGCTTGAGCAGGAATGGAAGAGTCTGCAAAGGGTTTTAGCAGCTGAGGGAACGATACCATTTTTATGGGTTTACACCTGCCCGGGATTGACAGCGGCAAGGGGGCCCAGCGCTTTAGATCTTGAGAGATTTTGTTGATAAGTGGGGGAATGCTAAGCTTGTACATCACGTCTGGATTCCGACCAATCTTTATTTCCAGATAAGTGAGGTACCCTTGGGATCGAGCTATGTCTACGCCCATATTTGCCCATTGGGATTGTGAAAACTTTGGGCAAAGTTCCAGCAATGCACTGTTGGATACATTCACTTTGTATCCTGATAATGTGCCGAAATAATGCATGGAATTTAGTACCTGAGAGAGCTGGGTCAGGGGATCCGACATGAACAGTAAAAGGTAGTCTGCGAACAAGGCAGTCTTCACCTCTCTGTTCCCTATCTTGATCCCCGTAAAAAGGTCAGAATCTTCAAGCAATCGTGCCAAGGGTTCGAGGGCCAAATTAAAAAGTAAGGGGACAGCGGGCACCCCTGTCGTTTCCTTTCTGAAGAGTAATTTTTGGTGAGAGGAAACCTGGAGTATGTATCTGAGCTGTTGGAACATCGTAGATGGCAGAAAGAAAAGACCTAAATGCCTCAGTTATTCCCATAGCATCCAGGACATACCAGAGCCAGTCCCATCTCACGTTATCGAAGGCCTTTTCCGCGTCAAAGGCTACCAAAACGGGCCACTCTTCTGGCAATGGTGACGGACCCTCTCCAGAACCGCAAGTACCTTCCTAATGTTGCCTACCGCCGCACGGCCTTTGATGAATCCCTTCTGAGAGGATCCTATCAAGTGCGGCATGAAACAAGCAAGGCGATCGGCAAGTATTTTGGACATGATTTTCTGATCGATGTCAATGAGGGATATAGGCCTATAAGATGCAGGAAGTAGTGGGTCCTTCCCCTTTTTGGGGAGTATTTTAATATAAGCATTCTTAGACTCTGGTCAAACAGTCCCATTGTAGAGGACCGAGTTGTAATATTCGGTGAGGGCAGGGGCAATCTGATCAATCAGAATCTTATACACCTCCCCTGAGAACCATCAGGCCGGGGCCTTCCCCGTCTTCAAGTGGGGGATAGTTTTGACCTCCCCCTCAGTTGTCCGCACTAGCCTCCCCCGGGCATCAGAAAGGCACGGCAAATTTGATCCAATGGGAATTTTTGCCCCTCCCTTGCCTGGAGTTGCCCCCCCCGCTTGATATAATGTGGCTAAAATTCCCGAAAAGTCATTAACCCGTGATGGGTCAGCGGGGTTGTGCCTCAGGGTCGGAGGGTGAAATATGTAAGGGGTTTTAGGCCCCTTTAGTAACCGAGAGAGGTTTTTCCCGGTTTTTTTTTTCCTATCAAAAGAGGGAGGGGTAAGTGTGACCTGTGTGTTCCCCCTCTAGTTTCCCAAAGGTCAAACTCCCTTTTAGCCTTCCCGTCCCGTTTTGACTTATCAAAATTACCCCCGAAAAAAGGCCTTATAGGCCTCTCTGCCTTTACTGAAGGGTGTTAAATAGGCCTTCTTTAATTTACTTTTTACAGGGGGGAAAAAGGCTATAACCCCACCCCCAAACACCTTTTGCGGGCATCCAAAAAGGTGAAGGTTTTCTGGTGGGGGCCCTTATCAAAGGGATAGGTCATCCCAACCCTTAAACCCTTCCGCAAAAAATTGTCTTTGCAAAATAGGGGGGAATTCAAATAAATCCGAAACCCCCTTTGGGGAAAGGGTTCCAGCAATTATAAAACGGGGGGTGATCGGGGTTGACCTTTTTAGAATTCGGGGTTTTCATTTTAGTTTGGAGGGGGTTTTAACCAGTAGGGACCCGTCTGGACCCAAAATGGTGGACCGGGGAAAATAAGTGTAGTCCCCTTCATAGGGTTCCTCTTCTCCAACAAATGGGATTAGTGTTTAGAAGGTGGCTGAGAATCCTTTTTGGGGCTCTAGTGCCCTTTTTGCTTGTGCCCTCCCCTTTGCCCCCACCGGGTCTAGGACCGTATTCTTCCAGAAAAAAATTTTTTTCAACGATGGCTGTGCCAACTCCCACTATCCATAGCATCAACTATAATGCCATCATTTTCCTCTTTAGTGAGCATGCCAATACATAAACTAAAGACTTCCAAGGACTGCAGGAGTCTTTTGTAGCATTTCCTTTGTATTATCATGTGCTAATTCACTTTGCCTTGATACTATAAGTAAGTAGGATCTTCAATACTATGAAAAAAATGGGGAGCGTTTCATCTTCATTAACCCACCGCAAATCTGACTAATCTTACACATACATTACCTAATGCCTTTGTCATCTTGATTATGGAAATTGCCCAGTGGAAGAACAGCTTGATATGTTCCCATTTAAATTACTTCACATCAGAAATAGAATTTGCAAAACACCTAATGTCTTATTTTTTTTCTTAAAGGGGAAAAAAACCTGCAAAGGAAGGTCTGAGAGAAAATAGAAATATGGAAGGAAAATGCACAGTATGAATACGATGTTGCATAAGTGATCTAGTCTATGAATAAATCAATGGAGGGCTTTGTTAGTCATTGTAATGACAGCACTGGATCATGGTCAAGGGCGTATATTTCAAAGAGGTTGGTATGAGAACTCTGGATATAGGAGGCTTATTTAGTTAAGGAAAGTACAAAACTAAATGCAGGCTTATGGTCTCTGTGTTAAGTATACTTGAATCATGAAAATGGAATGGGGCACTAGGATTTTATATCCCAGGTATTTAGAAATAGGGTCGAAAGGAGCAGCAACTGAAATGGGCTTAAAGGGATGTTCCTATCTCACACATTGATGACCTATCAATAGGATATGGGACCTGCACCTATCTAGGGAAATCAAAATGGAGAGTAGGTCGTGCATGTGCAGTACTCTACATTCTGTTCTATGGGAATTCCGAGTAGAGCGAAACATACTACTCACTTGTACCCAGAATTCCCATAGAACAGAATGAGTGGTGTATTTTGATGTACTGGGAATTCCCATAGAACAGAATGAAGAGTTGTGCGCAAGCGCAACCTATTCTCCATTCTCAACGAAGACTTTCAGTGGACTATTGAGGGCCCCAAAGATGGGATTTTCAACTATTACACATTGATGGCAGATCCTATTGATTATAATATCAATGTGTGAGTTGGGAACACTACTTCATTATTATTTCCTATAATTGAAGTGACGGTGGTGCTAGAGCAAAGATTAAAATGGGAACTTCATAGATGGGTGTAATGTTAATCTGCTTGTCTCTCCCTTAATACCTTTTCCATGGTTCTTCAGCCATTTTCCCACCCGTTATCTACCAGCAGTACACAAGTCTTTCACATGCTCTCGAGGAAAAAAAGAAAAAAGCCAGAACCGTGCCTTTTCAAGAGCCAAAGAGAAAACTTCTATGATAGGTTTTTACTATCAATTTCTTGGGAAAATTGATACCTTTAATAGAATAGGGGCTATCATTTTTGGCCAATCTATAATAAAGCAGCCAATTGTCCTTAAAAATTTTTAAATTGCCAAAAGTGCAACCCACCGCACTACAGCATGAGTCCCCATAAGTTTCATCCATTGTAACTGTCATCCATATTCCCACATAGCATGGTACTACAACAGTACCAACTACAGTGACCCCACAAGTATCAGTAGACCTATAATCGTAATAGCACCAGTTTCGATGACCTGTAAAGAAGAGTGGGGGAAGGTAATGGACAACTTATTTAGGCAAATTTTTAGTTTAAAATAAAAATGGTTGTCATTTAAGCTCATTCAGCCATTTGCATGATGCAAGACCTTTCTTATACAAATACTTCTTGAAAACTGCCCCCTATGTATAAGAATAGAAGAGATGTATGGAATGACTATCACTGATGTTTAGGTTTCATGGTGGCCTTGACACGCTGTTGTCTTCCCTTCAGAGATCATGATTGAGTTTGTGATTGTACGTCACCCCACCTCATAGCTGACATCTTTTCAACTAGGAAAATGAAGATGTCATCTTCTCTCCAAACCGGAATACAATTATAGATGGTTTAACAGTGCAAAAAACTTCACCTTGGAGATGCAAACAGTACAGATTGATTTTTCTGCTGCTTGTGCAGATGATGTCTTGAACATAACATATAGCCTGTATGTCAATGTACAGTATATTTCAGCCAATCCTCTAATTAGTGCCACTAATCACTTGATCCTCCTCTAGGAGACAAGAACGTTGCAAAGCAGAATAGAGAAATATATCAAGCAGCAGATCTGTCTTGTTAAAATGACACTCCTGAGATGGTATGACCCAAATACATCAACAGCATTTCATACATAGACTGAAAAAAATCCTTCTGTTCTGCTGTAGGTGAGTTTAGCACTTAATTTACACCAGACATTTTCATTCTCATTAGTCTAAATCTAGCCCCCAAAAGTTCAATATTTGACTTGATATCGCATCTATAACCACCTAAATGGGCTGCTATAGCTCATCAACTCCTTTTCGTATGCTCTGTCAGACCTAGGAACCCTCTATGAATTAAAATCAGCAGCTCGCGACCCATTCTGTCCATATATTCGATTGATGTCATTCATTTAAATGTCACCTTGTAATACGATTACAGCCCCTATAGTGGCTTCTGCAGGAAAATGAGCAATCAGATGATCACCTTGCGTGGCTTTGAAATTAAAGTGGTTAAAAACTTGAATCCTTTGGGCCCCAAAGTCTCTATTGTAGTCCTCTCTTACTTTACAATACTGGTTCCAGAGGCCACAATGCAAAATCTATAATAGAGCATCCACTTACTATGTGCTATCTATAATACTGAGGTCATCTTATCTGGTACCAGGGCCATTGGACACCTTCAGGCTCTAACACATTTCTAGAGTGTAAGTTATAGTGCCTAGGATTCTGAAGAAGAGTCGCTGATCCAGGGATTTATTCTGATTGCCAGATTGGAGTCAGGAACAAATCTTTTCCCTAAAATGAGGACAATTGTCTTCTACCTCATGGGGGTTTTTGCCTTCCTCTGGATCAACACTTTAGCACAATAGGCTGAACTGGATGAACATCTGTCTTTTTTCGGCCTAACAAACTATGTAATTCAAAGTGGTCGGCACCAGAATGGATAAAAGCTGAGGGTTTTTATTGAGCAACAACTAAGGGTGTTGCATTGCCCACAACATGTCAGCATTTTCACCATCTGCTCCTATGCGGTCACACTGTCTTTGGCTTATTTTTTCACTGAAAACCCTCGGCTTTTATCCATTCTGGTGCCGACCACTTTGAATACTTCTGGTCACATTTCATACGCATCTTGAAGCGTTGGTCTGGGCACGGACGGCTACTGAGGATTGCGCACTTTACCACTCTACAGGTGAGCTGGCTCTCCAGTTTTCTTTTGTTTGTCCAATCCTCTAGTCCAGGCAATGAAATCAATACTTCTGGGACCCAGACTTAATTGTATCAAGGTGTTACCTGTCCCTGACTTCCAAGTGACTCTGTTCGCAAAAGTTGCCAAGTATAGAAAGATTTCTAGTTCAAGACCTGCTATGGAAGAAGCTAAAGTAAAAGATGACTCCTAGGGTATCTGCCACTCTGGCACTTCCATTCCTACAATGACTTGGTAAGCAGTGGACATGACTAACTGGGTAAACTAGTAGCCTGTAATAAAATCCCTGAGAAATAATTTTACTGATCTCTCTGCAAAGTTATGGACAACTGTGTGTTGTGTCCTTTCCATGTTCTTAAAGGGGTTGTCTAGCTACAAGGATTGCTTTTTATGTTAAAGATCTTGCAAAAACAAGTCACTTTGCAATATATGTCCATTAACAGTGTCCTACCTATTCCTAGATATCCCCTCTTGTATGGGCTGCAACAGCTCCTCAGGTCACTATAGCTACAGACTTGTTCAATCTCTCATGATAAGTTGTCAGCCTTGGTTGCTATAGCTACAGACCTGTTCGTTCTCTCCCGATAGGCTGCCTGCACTGGTTGCTATAGCTACAGACCTGGCTTCTAGTGCTGCCTAGTAGAAGCCAGTAAACACGCCCCTGAATTCAAAATGAAACCAAGCAAACAGGACAGAGGTGAGATGAATCAATGTAGTAAGACAACACCTTTAAAGAGGGCCTGTGACATCACTTGTTATTTCACAGGTAACACAAGGATTTACTAAAATAGACAATTCTGGAGCATCTTCTGTTATAACTCTGGTTTGTGCTGTTCCTCCTTCTAGAAATGTATTCCTGAATCTGTCAGATGGGTGTTACCATTCCAGTTTTCAAAGAGGCATGTCTCTACACGTTCTTTATCAGCACTGATTGAGCAATGTCGGACTATGCAGGGACACAAAATTAGTTGGTTACACTCAGCTGACACATCGGTAATGAATTTCTGGGAGGAATAGCAGGGCAACCACACAACCTAGAGATTTAAGGAAGGATGCTCCACAGGGCCATCTCTTCCATTGGGCCCACTAGGTAGTTGCCCGGGGGCCCCACAAGTATAGGGTCCCCTGGGGGTGTATGTTTGTCCCAGGAAAACAAGAAACATGCCCTGGATCCCTTGGTTGGCTTACAAACCATGGTGGAGAAGGGAGCCAAAGGCGCCCTGTTCTGCCAATTAGTCTTGTAGGCTGCAATCTACCGGTGTCCAATCATTAGTGGTGTTATAATTTGGATGTGCTTGGGGGTGGCTACAGGCATGTCCTAGTGTGATGTCCTGTATTTGGGCAGGGCCCACAGCAGTGCTCTGCCCAGGGGCTCATAATGTTGTTAAGTCAGCTCTGCGTCCGATGGATGTTACCATTCCAGTTTTCAGAGGCGTGTCTCTGCACGGTCTTTGTCAGCGCTGATTTGAGCAATGTCGGACTATGCAGGGATGCAAAATTAGTTGGTTACACTCAGCTGACACATTGGTAATGAATTTCTGGGAGGAATAGCAGGGGAACCACGTACCATAGAGCTTTAAGGAAGGATGCTCCAAAATAGTTGTTGTATGGAGAACACAAATCTTTAATAAAAACATATCTATCTGTCAGGAGTCATCACGCGCCGCCTTAAACCAACTTGGGAAAAGCGAGACCTCGACGGAATTCCTGAAAAAAAATTCAGATAAATGGATAAACTGCCATGAACCTTTATAGAAGAAAGTATTTATTACAGATGAATATTACATTATTACAGAATTAGCACTAGGACCCATACAAGTTACAGCTAAATTTGTTATAACATGTATCTAGTACGTGCAAGACATTCATACTGTTATTATGCGGCAGAATGATTGACGTCTTTGTGCGTTAAAATACTATAGAACTCCACAGTTCCTAAACTGCACAAAGTTCACGCATCAAGGAAAATGGTGACAATAAAGATGGTAATTATAAAGAAGCCGCTGTGTGAGATGTTGCCATGACATTAAATAACTGACTGAAGGGTAAATAGTATATACAGTGGAATAACAAGCACTAAGTGGATGGCAGGTTATTTGTGAGAATGCTACAAATAAGAAATAGAAAGTGTGAAACGTCAAAAGATAAACCGAAATTAGACAAAAAAAAACATTTAATTTTCCCGTTTAAAAAAAGGATGGGTGGTAAATGGGTTTTACAAAACAAGAGCAGAAGGTTGTGAGATTAAGGCAGGCAAGAGAAAAACACATTACAATTGTTGGGGTGGGGAGTCACAAGGTCGAGTATCAACGAAGACTTCATTTTATAGTTTTTAGGATGCAGCCTGGCCCTTATATGTTGGAGGTGTGGGGGGCCGGTGGTGTTACGCAATTGGAGGGTGTTGGGCAGCCCATCTGATTGAATAGTATGGGTTTCACCAATCATCATACAGTGACTTGTAGTGCAACATGCTGTCTTAGGCCATGTTCACACGGTTTAAATTTAGATGTATTTCAGTCCGTAATTCACACCATATGGTGTGAATTACAGCTGGAATACGTCCCAGTCATTACGGTAATCCACAGTTCTCTAGAGAATAGGGGATTATGTCCCCTCCCCCGCTCGCCGGGAATCCGTGCAGGGGGAGAAAAATGACGGTCTTTTACTAGGGCGTTACCGCCGTAGAAATGATAGTTATGGGCCCGGGAGGTCCCGGGCCCCCGCCGCTCCCGTCCAAACGGCGTAATTGCGGGGCGTAATTACGCCCCGCAATTAAACCGAGTGAACATAGCCTTACAGTCTGTCACTTTATTGAAGCCTTATGACCAGGATTCCATGAGGCGTGTGGTGTCTGCACAATTTGCTGGTGACATCATTGATGGAGAAACAAACTGCCTTTGGCAGCCGTGGTTTTGTCCGTGCACAGAATGGGACCCCTGCTCATTCATGTGCAAGAATAATAAGACAAGTGAATGAGTGGGCAGCATTGACCTAATTGTTCTATAGCTTTAAGGTGCTTTCACACAGCGCAGTTTTGGTGCAGTTTTAACTGCAATCCAATTAAACTGCCTTTATTACCAGCAAGCTTCTTTCACTTATCTAAACTGTTTGGAAAGTGAGTAATCAATTAATGTATTTGTTATCCACAAGACTTGAAACACCATTCTGAACAATTCAGATAACTGAAAGAAGCTTGCTGGTAATAAAGGCAGTTTAATTGGAGCACAGTTAAAACTGCACCAAAACTGCACTGTGTGAAAGCACCCTTAGCCAAAAGCTGATGAGCTCCATTTTGAGAGAAGGGACGTGATTTTTTTTTATTTTTTTTATTTTGACCACTGCTGCTGAAAATTGTAGTAGAGGTCATGGACATTGGTCCCGAACATGTTAAAAACCCTTGAAAACCAGCACACCATAAAACACAAGAAGGTCAATTTCTCAAAATATCAGTTTTTGTGGACAGGAACGCTTCCTTAGATGTGAGAGAGTCATACAAGTAGACGGAGAGTGCAGGATATTGGTCTGCACTGGTCATTCTATCCAATTAAAACAAGTTGTGGGTAGTTGGTGAATTTTGCAGTCTATGTTCGAAAGGGTGCAATAAATAAATATTACATCATGTAATGTGAAGATTGAGTGCAAAATATTAATCAGTTGCTCAGTTTTTTTTATTTTTTATTATTCCATGTGTAGAGTCTCAGGAATAATCAGGCAAAGGGACTTTTAAACTGCTTTGCAATTTATGAAGCAGTTGGAGCATGATGCATTAGTAATACCAAACCGTAGCAAGTACATGTGAGGATTAATTGTAACATTATTATTTTATAGCTTTAATACAAGGAAGTGTGGGGGGTGAGTGACGAAAACGAGGAGCGTTAGACCTTGGGATATTGAATTTTAATGTATATAATTACAAGAAACCAAACATGTTTTTTAATTTGAAATTCTTGCTGTACTCAAATGTCGGGAGAAATGCATCAATGTAACTTCGGACATCTTAGGGTTAATATGTGCCCATGTTCTACATGTATAAGAAGTTATGGGCATATATATAGAGACTAGGAGCACTTCTCACAAATGGTCCAATTCTGTTGCTGTCTCTTGTCATCTGCACCTCTATCTTTCCTGGGCGGGAGGATCCAGACTGCTCGCATCCATCTCTTACCATCCCCTAGTAGGACAGATGTGACTTGATCCTCAGGTTGGATCAGTGCTGCCTTGTTTGTTAGGTCTAATGGAGAGAGAGATTCTTTTACAGGACCCAACTACCCATAGATAAGCGGAATCATCCAATCTAAGCTGGGGTGTCCTCACCTTGGGGCTCCATAGTAATGGTAGTCTGTTTGTAATGGTTTCCATATAATGTGTATGTCCTTGAAGGCATAACCAATTTTCATGAAAATAAAGCTTTCTGCAATATCGATGTGCCCCAAGATGATAGGTGAACAGGTAGATGACTGGATGGGGCGGTGGCCAGGTGGAGGGACGGATGGGTAGGTGGCCAGGTGGAGGGACGGATGGAGAGGTGGCCAGGTGGAGGGACGGATGGAGAGGTGGCCAGGTGGAGGGACGGATGGGTAGGTGGCCAGATGGAGGGACGGATGGAGAGGTGGCCAGGTGGAGGGACGGATGGAGAGGTGGCCAGGTGGAGGGACGGATGGAGAGGTGGCCAGGTGGAGGGACGAATGGGTAGGTGGCCAGATGGAGGGACGGATGGAGAGGTGGCGAGTCGGAGTGAAGGACGGATGAAGACGTTGCTAGTTGAACTGACGGATGGCTTGAGATGTTGCCAGGTGGACGGACACTGGTAAACAGATCAATAGAAAATAATATACAGTATCTCATAAAAGTGAGTACACCCCTCACTTATTTTTAAATATTGTATTATATCTTTTCATGCGACAACACTGAAGCTATGACCAGTATGAGAGTATGAAAGTGATAAATTTAACACACCTGTTCCCCATTCACCTCTGAGACCTTGTAACACCGTGAAGATAAAATGGCAAATTGGGTACAATTTGTCCATTTTCACTTAGGGTTGTATTCACTTTTGTTTCCAACGGTTTAGACATTGATGGCTGTGTTGAGTTATTTTGAGGGCACACCAAATTTACACTGTTAGGGTATGTTCACACGGCGTACTGGGGCGCGTGTTGTACGCACTGCAGTACATCGCGTGTTTTGGAAGCATGCGCTGATCAGTGCATACTTCCAAGGACAGAGGGCCCCCGGCCAACCCCATTCATTTCTATTATCAGTTGAGCATAAGCGCAGCGAAGAAGTGACATGTCACTTCTCTCCCCGGGTGTATGATACGATCGTATTGTACGCCAGGGAGACAAGGTGTAATTCATAGTTCTCTGAGAGCTATGAATTACAGTAATTGTAACGCGCATTTTGTCGCGTATAAAGCGCAAATACGCGGTGAAATGTGCGCCGCAATTACACCGTGTGAACATACCCTTATACAACTACTTTACATTGTATCAGTGTCATATCTTCAGTGTTGTCTTATGAAATTATAGAATATTTACAAAAATGTGAGGGGTGTACTCACTTTTGTGAGATACTGTATCAATAAGAGAATTAGATTTATAGGATATAAATAGATTAATAGGATAAAGATGGATTATAGTGTTAAAAATATGTAAATATTGTATTAACATTTGAGTAATTACAATTGTTACCAGCAACAGAATAATGAAGTCATATAATTATGGGCCCCCTAATGATATGAAAGGGTCCAGAATACATCAATGAAATGTAAATCTAAAAAAAAAATTAAAAATGCACGTTACTCTTATAGGGGAACATCTATTGAAAACGTTCAAAGGGAATTGAAGATTTCACAAATAAGTGGCAATTAAATTAGCCAATAATTGTATATTGTTTCATGTGCCAGCCTGTAGTGAACAGAACTGCAGTGATTTTTCAGCAAATTCTATTTCCACTGCTATATCTGAGCAAGATGAATGCAGATAAAGCAATTGTTGAACAGACACCTGGTACGAGACTGTCCGTCTGAGAGAATTACATGTATAAAGTAACTTGGGAAAGCGTATTCAGGCTATTTAAACACTTTGGGCGACCTCTATGAACCCCATTCGCTCTATTTTTAAACAGGCGCACTCCAATATCAGGCGCATTACAAAGCACCCACGGCACTTTGTAATGCGCCTGAGATCGGGGGGCGTGCTGGAGGTGTCACACTACAACCGTACAAAGGTACACATTTATACCTTTGGTACAGCAAATCCAGATGCATTACTGCTGGAACAGGTAGAGCACTGTTCAGTGGTTTAACTGAGCCTGAATGGTCACTTTGTAGATAGAAAGCCCTAAATCTATGAACAGGTTCATAGATTCAGGTGCATTCTACGCTACTAATTTGCGTAAAATATGGCGCCTGGGCGCCAAAAATCGTACATGTCGCCCTTATGTATGTGTTCTAATTTTTTCTTTCTTTCCTTCTTTTCTTTTCCTTCCTTTCCCTGCATTCTCCAACCTGTCTGATTGTGAAGCTGCAAGTTGTGGGCTCAGTAGCCATTCCCTCTGGAGTATCCGCTCTTCTCCTTAAAGGGGTTGTCTCACTACAAGGATTGCTTTTTATGTTAAAGATCTTGCAAAAACAAGTCATTTTGCAATATGTGTCCATTAACAGTGTCCTACCTATTCCTAGATATCCCCGCTTGTATGGGCTGCATCAGCTCCTCAGGTCACTATAGCTACAGACCTGTTCGATCTCTCCTAATAGGCTGCCAGCGCTGGTTGCTATAGCTACAAATCAGTTTGATCTCTCCTGATAGGCTGCCAGCACTGGTTGCTATAGCTACAGATCAGTTTGCTCTCTCCTGATAGGCTGCCAGCACTGGTTGCTATAGCTACAGATCAGTTTGCTCTCTCCTGATAGGCTGACAGCACTGGTTGCTATAGCTACCGATCTGGGGAGACATGTATGTACGGGGCTGCGGCAGAAGTCTGGCGTCTCTTCAGCCCAAAAACTGCCTCAACCCTGTTCACTATATTTTTAATTAGGCGCACTCCGAAATTTAGGCGTTTTATAAAGCACCCGCGGCACTCTGTAACGCGACTGAGATCGTGGGGCGTGCTGGAGCCGTGTCGCACTACAACCAGGGTCGTCTCTCCCATTGGGCTAGGTAGGCCACTGCCCGGGGGCCCCCTGAGATAAGGGGCCCTGCCAGGAGTCAGAGTAAGCACAGGCATGTCGCCTGTTACTTAAAAACATCAGAGGCTGCTGCGTCTCTGCTTCCTCTCCTGTCCTGGCTGCGCGGCAGTAACTCCGGAGCTGATATGAGAGCAGGGCTGCAGCACATCCCCCCTCCTGTCCGTCTCCTCCCCCGCCGGGAAGTGTAACCTCAATCTCCTTGATGCTCCTCCTGCTCCCCCTCATGACGTCCCCCTCACCTCCCGGGTGTCTCCGGTCACCTCGCTGTGGCCACAGTCAGTGACTTCAGACTGCAGCAGAGTCCTCTGGGACTGGGACCCGGCTCCGCACAGCAGAAGAAGGTACAGGGGCTCTATGGGGCAGTGAACCGGGTCAGGATGGCTGAACACATGCTGCTTCATGTGGTCACCCTGTGCCCCCAGGATACACAGCAGCTCATAGGTTCTATAGACTGCTGCATGTCCTGGGGGCACAGGGTGGCTGATCACATAAAGCTGTGATATGATGCAGCATGTGGTCAGCCATCCTGTGCCCATGAGATCCCACAAAATCCTAATCACTGTTTGTGATTTAAAAAAAATAAAGTAAATGTCGAATTAAAAGAAAAAAAATCTGCACAAAACAAGTTTACCCAATAAAAAACTCTTTATTTAGTAAAGAAAAATGACGTTAACCCATTAAGCCCCTGGTGCCTGAAAAGGCCTTAAAGAGGTCGTCTCACTCCAGGGATCGCTGCTTTTTATGTTAAAGATCTTGCAAAAACAATGTCCATTAACAGTGTCCTACCTATTCCTAGACATCCCCTCTTGGGTGGGCTGCATCAGCTCCTCAGGTCGCTATAGCTACAGACCTGTTCAATCTCTCCTGATAGTCTGTCAGCACTAGTTGCTATAGCTACAGACCTGTTCAATCTCTCCTGATAGGCTGCCAGCACTGGTTGCTATAGCTACAGACCTGTTCAATCTCTCCTGATAGTCTGTCAGCACTGGTTGCTATAGCTACAGACCTGTTCAATCTCTCCTGATAGGCTGCCAGCACTGGTTGCTATAGCTACAGACCTGTTCGACCTCTCCTGATAGGCTGCCAGCACTGGTCGCTATAGTTACAGACCTGTTTAATCTCTCCTGATAGTCTGTCAGCACTGGTTGCTATAGCTACAGACCTGTTCAATCTCTCCTGATAGGCTGCCAGCACTGGTTGCTATAGCTACAGACCTGTTCAATCTCTCCTGATAGGCTGCCAGCACTGGTTGCTATAGCTACAGACCTGTTTGATCTCTCCTGATAGGCTGCCAGCACTGGTCGCTATAGCTACAGACCTGTGTGATCTCTCCTGATAGGCTGCCAGCACTGGTTGCTATAGCTACAGAAGTGTTCAATCTCTCCTGATAGGCTGCCAGCAGTGGTTGCTATAGCTACAGTCCTGTGTGATCTCTCCTGATAGTCTGCCAGCGCTGGTTGCTATAGCTACAGACTTGGCTTCTACTGCAGCCTAGTGGAAGACAGTAAACATCCCCTGAATTCAAAGTAAAGCCAAGAAAACAGGATTGAGGTAAGAGGAATCAATGTAGTGAGACAACCCCTTTAATGACACAACTACATTTTATATTTTTGCCTCCCGCATTTCAACAGTCACAACTTTTTTCTATAGCGCAGTTGTAGAGGAATTGTTTTATGTGGGAGAAATTGTATTTTTGGGCGAGTCGTTTACATATAAATTACTGCTAATTTTTTAAAAACAAATTTTTGCAGCGTGAACATAAGTGTTTTTGCATTTTTTTACATTTTTTTTATACCATTTCACAATAAATAACCTGTTAATTCTACATGTTATTATGGTCGTGTGGATACCTAATAAGGTTCGGGTTTTATTTGTGTGTAATATATGCACAATAATTTTTTAATTAAAAATTTATTTTTATTTTTTTCTATACTTTGTTTTATAGGTTTTTTTTATTCCCATTCAGGGATAATTATTTTACACTTTTTCTTTTTTTACACTTCATAATGTTTTAGCACACTCCTGTATGCAAATGCGTTATACTTCTGTATGATAATACATTACACTATGTATCAGTATGAAATAGGCTGTTGTTGGAGTAGCACCCCGCGCGCCCTGACAGCAGGCTTACAGACAGCACTGGAGCTACTGTAGGTCCCCAGGGCTGACTGCATAGATATCCCTCAGGCTCCATCGGGTCAGCAGGAGTCCCAGTGACCCGATGGGGCCCAGGAATCCCCTTTGATTATGCTGCAGTCATGGACCTCAGCAATGAAAGGGTTAAATGGCGGTGATCAGAGGCTTCATCTGGTCCCTGCCATTCATAGAGATTTCAATAGTTATCCCTGCAGGGGATTAAAAAAAGGAAAAAATATTAAAAAAATGTATAAAAAATAAAAATAGTTAAATTGTGCATATATTACATAAAAAAACCTTACAAATATTTTGTATCTATATGACCGTAATAACCTTTAAAATTAATGTAATGGGTTATTTAGTGTAAAATGTGAATGGTATAAAAAATCATTTAAAAAATAAATGCAGAAAAGCACTTTTTTTCTGTTCGTGCTGACATTTTTTTTTAAAGAACTATGCAGTAGTTTAAATGTAAACTCAAACTACTCCCCCCCAAAATACAACTTCTCCCGCATAAAGCAAGTCCTCAAACAGCTGCGTCATTGATTTTAGGGGTTAAGCATAGTGGGCCTTATTTATCAAAATGGTCTAATAGTTTGTTTTTGTTAGCAACCAATCAGAGCTCAGCTTTCATTTTATTTACTGCTCTGAAAAATTAAAAGCTAAGTTCTGATTGGTCGCTATGATCTCTGATTGGTTGCTATGTGCAACAGAAACAGTCATATTGTTAGATAGTATTGATAAATATTGGTTGGGGGCCCAGTAAACAGCTCTGCCCAGGGGCCCATAATGCTGTTAAGACGGCCCTGACTACAACCGTATGATTCTACACATTTATGATTTTTGATCAGCAAATCCAGGCGCATTGCTGCTGGAACAAGTAGAGCACTTTAGAAGTGGTTTACCTGATCCAGAATTTTCACTTAGTAGCTAAAAAGAGCTAAATCTGTGATCAGCAGTAGAACAATTTAATAGATTCAGGTGTATTCTATGCTACTAATGCGCACGAAAAAAAATGACGTCTGAGCGCCAAAATACATATATGTCGCCACTGGTGTCCTCAGCAGCTCATCATTGCAGGCCAGTACAAGCCAATCAACACAGAATTCAAAAATGAAACTGAGTAAACATTGAGGTAAGGTAAATCGATGTAGTGAGACAACCCCTTTAATTTTCTGGCTGTAGTGCCTTTTGTTTTGTTTTTTGCAGGATAAGCTAAATTTGTTAATGGTACCATAAAATATACTGGTATCCCCCCCCCCCTCTCCGCCCCCATTCTTTGTGGAGAGGGAAAAAACATAAATAAAAAAAAATACAATTGCATTATTCTTTGGGTTTCATTCAGTAGTACAAATCACACTGTCCTCAAGGTGCGTTGCCACGGCAGAGGACAAATACCCTCCCCCTTCACATTCACAAGCACAGGTTCCGGCCGAAAACCAGACGGAAGATTGTGCTTGTAGAATGTTTTGCGGCCAGACCGCGGGCGGAAAAAGACGCCGGATGGAAAAACCCGTGCAGTGGGGACTGCTGCACGGGTTTTCCATAGAGCACAATTGTGCTAGTTTTCGGCCGGTTTTTCAGTCGGTCTGCAAAACCGCAAACCGCCTGAAAAACCGCACGAACAAATTTATATAGTTTTTATATGACTTTTTTTCTTTTAAGGCCTCGTTCACACGGCTTATTTCGGACGGATTTGCCGACGGATTGACGATCGTCAATCCGTCGGCAAATTCGTCCAAATAAGTCACAGCCTATTTTCTATTGATTTCAATAGAAAATACTGCGCGTCGTTCACACGACGCAAAACTCCGTTCCGGATTGCCGCCGCGGATTGACGACGGCAATCCGGACGGAAAAACAATTGACATGTCAATTATTTCCGGACGGATTCACCACCTACAATGATTGGAGATGGTGAATCCGTCGGGAAATCAGTTACAGATACGTGCCACACTTAGTGGCACTTATTTGCAACTGATTTTCAACTGATTTCAGAACGTATTTACATCGGAAATCCGTTGTAAATACGTTCTGAAATAAGCCGTGTGAACGAGGCCTAACAGTTCACAGAGCTCAGCTTTTCTCCCTTTCATTGTATCCTGCCATCAGATAGGCATCTCTTAAATCAAACCTTTCAGTTGGATTATGCTGCCCTATCAACCTTTTAGTCCGATTTAACCCCTTTTATAGTAATTCTCTATGGAAGCTGTAAAATTTTCCTCCCAGAAAAGCTGGCCCTTAAAACTGTGATTAATTCAGTGGCAATAAACATAATAAATATAATAAAAAAAAATAATAATACCGCTCCAATTTTGCAAATACAAATCTAAAAATGAATCTAAAAATGAAATAATTTTACAGTAGCTTTTTTTCTTTGTATTGAACGAGTGTACGTTTCACTATTGGTTTTGCAGATCTGTGTTATGTGTTCTATTCCTATTTGCAGCATGATCATCGAGATGTTGGCAGTCGGGTCCGATTAAATTACTACAGAGCAATCTGTGTTATTACTATTATCATTAGAACATCCTCAGTGATATTACAGTTTGTTTACTGCAGGAAAATCGCTGTGACATTAGCGAGTCAAAATTGCTCCAAACAGATCGTTTTTTCAGGCTGCAGATTATGCTAAAACAACCAGATGAGGCATTTGAGCGATTACCGGCAATAGCAAAAAGATAAATTGTTGTTAATAAACTGTAATTCAATTAAAAGTATTCGTAAATGTAGCATGATCTAATGGGGTGACACAGGGGCATTGGGTTGACTCCAGCTATGGTGTTGTCTGCGGGAAGCGTTCATGTTTCCCTACGGGTTTCCAACCACCGTCTGGTAGGTCATTTGGCTTTAGATAGAAGTGATTATGAGCCTGTCAGGGTAAATTAGACTGTAAGATTGACTTGGATATGCCTGGTACTGCTCCTCAGAGTATATTGGGATGGTAATACTTAGGAGAACTCTCCAGAAGCCTACTGCTTAATGGTGGAAACTATGACCTCCAGATATGAACCCATTTTCTATCAATAGTCTTAAAGAGCATTTCCATTTTCGAAGAAAACCTCCCATTTAGTGGAAAGTAATCAGAGTGGTCTAGAGGTATCAAAGCAACATTCCTTTTTATTAAAAATTTTATTTGATGGCCAATCATGCATTTGAGCAAGAAGAGAAAAAAGTGGACTTTCTTAGTTTGGTTTTGCTTCAGTGATGGCAATTTTTAAGTTCAGCGTGAAACAAAAAATCTCTAGACAGAAACGGGGATCCTTTTGGACAGCAACCCATCTAAGGGAACGAATCCGCTGGTCATGATGCCGTGACCGGCCGCCATTTGGCAGATGGACACAGCAGGGATAACAGAACGGACATCCGATGAGGCAAAAACCATGAAATATGGCAGACTAAAAGGTTAAACACCAGGAACGTGAAAGTACAGAAGAGCCTATGAGAAGATACTGGAGGCTAGTCACCATGGCTGGACTGAAGGGTGTTCACCGTGGCTGGATCGGAGGGTGGTCATTGGATTGGCAGGGAAAAATACAAAACCAGAAGGTAAAGAGACAGATGAAGAAAGGCAACGATGAGAACAGAACAAACAGGCAAAGACCAAGAATCAACTAGTATTGACCTCTGTTCTTCTACTGTGAACTGCGTTGAGGAAAATCCACTCTTTTCTCCTCTCTTTGCAACTTTACCATAACAGGCATGGGGTACAGTAACCCAGTATGGAACCAGGTACCGGGTGTAAAGAATACGATAAACCTAATAGGAAGTTGTGCTCCTGGAAATAATCCAGGTTAGCAGATAATGATGAGGTAGATTTAATGCCCTAACAGACACCTTTTGTGTTTGATTTTACATCAAGAATCATGCACTCATGGCTTTCTATAAAGACAGCAGATCTACAATCTGAGTAAGTGACGTGGAGGAAGTAAAATTAACATTGATTCTAATATGTAAATCCATTTAGATGAAGTTTATGCTTTTTTTTCAATTAGTGTTGCTCATACGATGCTCTGTTCTGTTCCAGAGCAGCTTGGTCTAAATCGGCACAGTATTTGGGTTTGTAACACAGAATGGAAAACAATTTTGTGTGCATTTTCAGGCCTCTAGAAGGCATCTGTGATAGTCAAACTATTCCAAAGGAGCACCACCAGAAATTTGGAGTACCCCAGGGTTAGGGTTAGGCTAGAGTTAGTTAAGAGATCCTAACCATTGGGTTCCCTGGAGTTAAGTCTGGAGTTAGTTTGTTTTGTTTTTTTGCTGATTTTTTTATTTTTTTTTTTGACAAACTTTGGTTCTGGCCATCTCAAATTTTGAATTTCTGAAACTTGACCATTCAATCAAATTTGAAACATAGCACTAACTGTATTGTAAACTGTATAATACAGAGCAACATGGGGTATGTAGTAAAAAACTGGAACCATGGTTAATGCGATTTCATGTCTTCAGCCTTCATAATTTGGAGTCTAGAAGATCTATTTCTTGTAGCAGTCTTATAACCCACTACTCTGAAAGTGATTGAAAGCTGTTGGGCTACCACTGTCTGGATTTCTTCTTTTCATTCATTTGCTAATATTGCTATGTTTACACAGAAGGGGAATTGAAACCAGCTTACAAAACCTAATGGGAAGGTGGCAGGACTCCCATTTTTTTACAAGCCCAGTAACCCCTAAGAATCAACTCAACTAGAGGGCCCCAAGAATCAACTACAAGGGTGGGCTTAAGGCACCCCAGGCTGACTTTATTCTTGAACCTCTATGCAAAATCTTCAATACAGCCCCCTACCTACCATATGACAATTACTGTATATTACTAATGTAATATATAAAAGCTGTGGACTAAATAACATTGAATAAATACCAACATTTTATTGAAAGTAAAACATAATCTCCAACCTCATGAGGAAAGGTGTGTTGAGTCGTCAGGTGTGATCAATGTGGAGCTCTTTACTATGAGTAAGATATATGTATATATAATCTATTCTTATTGAGACTGTGTCTTCTTATCTCTGTTTGGCCTAAAACTTTAGGATACTATTTCAATCAAGTGATAATCATGTCAGTTAAACAGAGATAGGATAACACACTTTTTTCACTGCTGCCACATTTGTCTACACCTGTATCATGTTGTCGTCCATTTTTTCATTTTCTTTAAAAGTTTGGGTTCGAGATTATATTTTACTTTCAATAAAATATTGGTATTTATGCAATAGTATTTAGTCCTGAGGGAGTGACGTTATCATATGGGTTTATTTTGAGAATATTTGCTTTGGAGGTATAGCGTACCGTCACGTTAATACCTACCTGTATTCCTTACGAGCTATTTTTGTGTTAATAATGTTCTGGTTTGTAGCACTACCTCTGAGCAAACTTTAAAGGGGTTTTGCAACGATGTAAGGTTGACGTGGGATCCTCCAAAATGGGTATTTACTCACTTTTCTAAATAGATGTGATTACAAAAATTGCAGTCTGAGAGAGCTACAGGCTACCTTACCTGCCCTTAGTTACTTAAAAGCTTCTATTAGATATGACCTGACAAGAGCTGCTGGCCGGGCTTGTGCAGAGAACACTTCTTATCTGATGAAGAAGCTTTCAAGGCACCGGGTAGAAATATGTTGTCTTTTGTATACAGAATCCACTAGTTGTAGTGTGATTATCTGAGTAGATTCCTGCTTTATCTGATGACAGAGAACATGAAGGAACTTTCAAGAGGCTGTGGAGAAAGGTGTTGTCTTTTGTATACAGAATCCACTAGTTGTAGTTTGATTATTTGAGTGAACATTTCACACGATCCCTTATGCACAGCTCTGTGCTCTGGCTGTGTCGATCTCTCTCTCAGCTCAGCATTGCTTTGTTTACAATTGCTTCTTAGCAGATAAGGCACGTCCTGGCAAAGCCCCTTTAACTATGTTACTACGCCCTGCTATGTAGTAAAAGTAGGCTTTACTACATATTGGCCCTCAGTATCTCACTGAATTTTGCAGAGACAGTCTTCAGCTTTTTTTACATTTTCATAACTATAATTGAAAATGTTAAGGCAGTTGACAAAAAATCCAGTTTGAGGCTGAAAATTAAACGGAATTATCAGTCCGGGAGCGCTGGTTAATTATGCATGCGTTGTGCGAAGCTTCTTTAAATATTAACAAGATATGTTTATGCACTTATGACCCAAGATATTCACAAAAGTGTGAAAACTCCCGTCTGCAACCGCGAGCCAGGATGCGGTGCGTCACCACTGTACAAGTCCTATGTCTCCCTTCCAATGAAATATGGGATTGTTAGTGCTCAGTGAAGCTCACTAATATAACAAGTCGTGCAATTATATCAAATGGTATTGAATATATTTATGATTTCAGCAAATGATTAATAATTGATTATATTCGGTGAGATTACCTTAATTGAGCAGGGAAGACTCATCAACAGATGTTTGATTTAGAACATATGTCATTAGTTTTGTGTGGATAAATAAATTCACTGTGGACAATCGGATCCTTAACAAAGCCAAACGATTTAGAAATAACACAAAACGAATAAGTCATGTTATTTCTATCACATTTGTATTGTTTTGTATTTTTGTAGGTTTTCCTATTAAGAGATAAAGAGGCTCATCATGTAAATGGATGAAAATAGAGAAAATAAATATAGATATCTAAAAAAAAAAAAAAATTAAGAAGTGATACATTCTTAAAGGGGTTTTCTCACTACAAAGAATAACTTTCAACATGAAGGGACAGTTAAATGAAGACTTTTTCTAAATATATTGGTCAATAGGTTTTCCTTTAGCCATGAGCAGTAATTTTATGTACTTTTGAGTGCACACTGGCTTCTATGCTTACCTAATTAGCAGATATCAGGGAGTAATGTTGCCCTGTGGATGAACAGTGTCTCCAGAGAAATCAAATTATCTCTAACAGGATTACAGATAAGCAACTGTTTTCAGCAGCACATATACCTTGGGTTTACAGAAAATTAGATCTCCTGCACTTGATACAGTAATGGCTCCGCTACATACAGAGATACTCGATATGCTAATCACTGCTATAGGACCACCCACAGCCTGAGGAGACAGTGAGTGAAGTTTAGTTTTATTGTACTGGCTGATAACTTTTCTCGAACGTTTCGATCAATACTAGTCAATGATAAGTTCGATTTGAACATCTCGATTTTCTCAAACCGAACACTTTACTGTTCGCTCGAGTAAATGTTTGAGTTCGACACACCATATTAATCGTTTTCAGCACTTTTCTGCACGTCTGGCGGCAATCCAATCAGTGCAGACCACAGAAAAGTATCAAAGCCATCGCTGAGGTGTAGGGCTCTCATTGACTGGTAAAATCACATGACCATGTTGTATATATTGCACAATAATGCGTTCTGAACACCATTTTCAGCTCAATGTCTATACTGTACAGACTGCTCTTAGTTAGATAGCATTTTCCTTTCCATAGACAGCAATTAGGGAGTTTGGTATTGCTGGCTGCATCTTTCTCACTCCCAATAGCTGTTGCAGGGCCCCGTAGCAGCTGCCATGGCCAGACTGGGACTCAAAAGCAGCCCTGGAACACAGGCCTCACCAGCCCACATGGGTGGGCAGGCAGGCACCACGGGAGGTACGTGGGCGGACGGGCAGGCACCAAGTTAGGTACGTAGGCAGACAGGCAGGCACCAAGGGAGGTACGTAGGTGGGCGGGCAGGCACCAAGGGAGGTACGTAGGCAGACGGGCACCAAGGGAGATACGTAGGTGGGTGGGCAGGCACCAAGGGAGGTACGTAGACAGATGGGCACCAAGGAAGGTACGTAGGCAGACGGGCACCAAGGGAGGTATGTAGGCGGGCTGGCACGCACCAAGGGAGTTACGTAGGCTGGCTGCCAGGTACCAAGGGAGGTACGAAGGCAGTCAGGTACCAAGGTAGGTACGTTGGCAGCCAGGTACCAAGGGAGGTACGTAGGCAGACAGGCAGCAAGGGAGGTACGTAGGCGGGGAGGTACGTAGGCGGGCGAACAGGCACCAAGGGAGGTACGTAGGAGAACAAGGCCCAAGAGAGGTAGGTAGCTACGTACCTACTTCCCTTGGGCCTTGCCTTCCTACTACTAGGGTGACAAGTGGCAAGACCCCAATTAGTAAAGCTACAAGCTACTTACTATTAGAGGAAATCCTGCAGGAGCAGAGCCGGCTTCCTGGAGAGGCAGAGGCACGTTCAGCGTGGGTAAGACTGCAGGACTGGGGAGGCGGAGCCAGTGAACGTCTCCCTCCCTGCGTGCACCTCCTGCCCCGCCCCCTAAGCTGTTATCACCCAGCCTGGCCAGCCAGCACACATTACAGTAGCTACGGCCGCTGTGGAGCATCCCGGCTCACTGCGGCCCCCAGTTATGGGCGCGGCGGCCGGCGGCTCCTCCGTAGTGGCCGCAGCCAGACTCATAGATATATGTATCTAACTTGCAGGCAACTCCGGCTGCTCACTGCGGCAGCCCTCAGTTGCGGCCGGCAGCCCTCTGTAGTGGCCGCAGCCCACCTCTAGACGAGCTGGTGGCTGCGGCTGCTGGTGGCTGCGTGCGGAGCATCCCGGCTTAGCTGTGGTCGCAGCGGCTGGTCCCTCTGCAGTGGCCGCAACCGGCATCAAACAAGTGCCACATATCAAACAAGTGCAAGCCCGCAACGTAGCACTGCCTTAGTGGCCTGTCGCGGCGGCAGCTTCCCTCCGCGGTGGTACTGCTATAAGGTGAGCAGTGCCAGTAGGTGCGTTCGGGCAGCCCACATGTGTCCCGGCTCCGCGGCCCGCCGGGCAGGTTCTCAGTCCGGGCCTGGTAGCATCTACCACTGCACCTCTTATAGCTATGCCCTTTGCAAGCTTTAGCCTCTCAATTTTTTTCTGTCACTCTTAAGGGCCGTTCACACAGCTTATTTTGAGCACGGATTCCAGTCGTATTGCGCCCCTGGATAATGAGTCTATGGGGCCGGAGAGCTGCGCCCCTGCCCCACCCCTTATTCAAGCCGTAATTGCGGGCAAAATTTGTCCCGTAATTAGGGCTTGAATAAGCCGTATGAACCGGGCCTTCAAGCCAAATTTTCTTTGCCAAGTTCCACGTATCCAGTTTACGGTTATGGATGGTAATTATAGCTTCTCCTCACCTGTATAGGTATAAAAATTAACCTGAACATCTTCCATTGACTTTAATGGGGTTTGAATTCGACATGAATCTCGAACCGAACACCACTACTGTTCGAAGTTCGACTCGAACTCAAACATTTTACTGTTCGCTCATCACGATCATTGACTAGATGGATGCTATAGATGAAAATGAAAGCCGACCTGGGATGGTTGAATAGATTTTCTGCTGCTCGTTTCTAACTTGACATTAGCACTATTTTCACTAATCTATAAGAATAGACTGTCAGGACTTTGCTGGTAGTTACTGATGGGAGATCTATGTCTCTTTGGCAAGGAACACTCTCCTTGGAATGTTCTAGAACACATTAGCACATGCCATTTTACCTTGGCACAATATCTATTCCCTGGCTGCAGGTGGAAAACGCTCTATTCTTCCATCTGTTCACAACTAAAAAAAAAAAAAAAAAAAGTAAAAAGCAAATGGACAAGGCCGAGCTGGGAATCTTGCCATTTTAATAAATGATTTTAGGGAAAAAAATTATAATTTGAGCACCTGTTGTTTTTTTTCCTCATTTTATATTATAGATAGATATGATAAAAAAATATACACTTTAAGGTACTTATAGCACTTCAGGGTTAAGTAATTAAAAGAACATGTATCCCTGGAGCATAGCAATCTCCTTTATTGTACTCAGGGGTACATTGACATTTAATTACAATTTTTAGATTTCAAATTGAATTTATAGAACCAAAAAGCACAGAAACTAAATAAGTACGCGGGACACTTTTACGTTTTACCCAGTATGGCATTTCCTAGTATTTCAATCCACAGGACTCATTCCTCTATTAAGAGGTAAGTCTCCCTTTATTGAAGACCCTGAATGTTGGAGCATCTCCTAGTCCTACTATAGACCCTGTGGTGGGTCTATAGCAGTGATTGACATATCGGATCTGCTATTCCTTGCTGAGCCTGTAACAATGACCTTACTGCAGGAGATTTATAAATTGCAATGCACAAGGCTACAGAGCTTTTAAAGGGGTTGTCTCACTACATCGATGCATCTCAACTCAGTCCTGTTTTCTCGGTTTCATTTTTTAATTCAGGGGCGTGTTTACCAGCTTTACTGGCTACTACTGGTCTCCAGTGGCGAGCTGCTGAGCACACTTGGTCTGTTGCTATAGCGACCAGCGCTGACAGCCTATCAGGAGAGATCAAACAGGTCGGTAACTATAGCGACCTGAGGAGCTGATGCAACCCATAGAAGAGGAGATATCAAGGAATAGCTAGGACACTGTTAATGGATGCAAAGTGGCTTGTTTTTGCAAGATCTTTAGCCTAAAAAGCAGCAATCCTTGTAGTGAGACAACCCCTTTAAGGGTGAAAACTTGTCATTTAGTTAGGTAAACAAACTCTGTTGCTAGAGGGAAGACTCAGCAGGGAGTGACTCATCATAGTCTTAACTGACTGACGGCAGCGATGACATATCAGAGAGGTGGTTGCTTAAAGCAAAATCAAAACAACAATGAATTTGGTAATGGTCTTTATTTACCTTTTCCGACATGTTAGAATCGAATCATTGTGGTGAAAAACTCCTCTAAGCTGTTTTGTCGTAGATGGGCCTATGGGCAACTACAGCACTACTGTCTAGATGAGGGAGTACTACCTATGGAGCTCCTCTTGGTACAATGTATGTAGCACACGAACATAGTAATGTATAATGTATTTCAAATACTGTACATCATAATGGAACTGGTAATGAAGTCATTTTATGTGGGAACAAGCCGACAGGTCTTGGGTCGGTTTACTGGGTATGAAAGCTGCATAATAAATTTTACTGTGACTGGTGGAATAGCTTCTGAGATCACTGCACAATGGCGTCCAAAATGGAAGATCATATTATACATCTCATTGTACTATAAAAATCTAGCCCACGATCTTTAGCATCTTGCATTCAGGGCATACACCTACCCCTTAATACTGTTTTACCTTGTTTTAGCTAAAGACTGCAGCTTTCCAGCATAAAAAGATTGGGGACGTCTACTAAAGACCCAATAATGAGCTTCTTATGGAGATCCAAGGATTCTAGGGAAAATTGTTGTCCAAGATCCATAACCTCTAGGAGGACTTTATCTCAAGCTTCTTACCAGTACATGTCAGAAACTAGTGCAAAAACCCTGAAAGTACTGTCTACAGATAGGTGTCTTACCCTTTGGAGGAGACTCTTTCTTGTCTAGTATGAGATTAGTTTTCTTCATGGTGGTGGAGAACTAACAAAAACCTGTCATATGTCCTGTGTTGTTGCTCAAGGGTATCGGCAACCATGCAAGTTTTAATATGTGGCAGAAGAGGAGAGTATTAGGTTTTGGTAATCTAAATGATGAAGGGTCAAAGATCCTCTCTTCTTTTGAGGGGCTCCAACTCCCCATCTGTTTGCACTGATAACTATAAGAAACTTGAGGAAAGCATGTGTGTGTATTGCCATTGGGGGATCTGGATAGGTAGAGCCAGATGTGTGCAGCAGCTGCTTATCTCTAGGTTGAATAAAGGATTTGAGGACATTTTTCTCCAGTCACAGACATTGAAAGAAGCTGGGTTGCTCCATAGATATTGCATTGTTGGTGGATCAAGGTGACTTTGGCATCATTTGAAATCTATAACTGGTATATGTTAACCATGCAGTCTCTGATACTAGAAAAAGGGCCCTCAACAAAGAATTTCTCAGGTGCATCCATTAACCTTGACTTGGCCCTGGAGAAACCTGCAATATAAATTGTAGACAATCTTTTAAGACTTCTTGAGTGATGAGAAGGCATCCAATACATGTCTATGACTTTTTCCTTTAGATCTTATCCAGCTGCTGGAAATATTGTCATTCATAGGTCGTACGGGACAGATTCTCGGTTAATTTCTCCATTTCATGAAGTCAGAATATACGTTACCTACCACACTTCTAAAGGATGGTTTGTGTCAGATCTATAAAAAAGACATTTCCGTGACCCTCAACCCTGTGGCATTTTAAACATTCTCCATTCTAGTTGTGTCCTAGAAGAACTAATGTTTTTTTTTTTATGTTACTCTTACAGATATGTGATGTTAATACCAGGTTGCACGCATGTGCGTCTGCTGCCCCAGTCCTCTGGGAACAAAGAGCAATTATTATGCAATATTGATCATAATGGGTTGAAGAGAAATGCCAATTATGCCTCTCATTAATTGTATAATCCATACTTGCTCACCTTTTTAAGATAGGATTCAGAGAGATCATGTGTGTGGAGTGCCAATGGTTACACAAACAGAGCCACCACCTCCTATCAACCACCTAAATGCCACAGCTGCTATTGACCGTGGCATCTAGGGGGGGTTAACTTTAAGGACCAGAGTTAGCTACAGAGACTTAACAGCTGGCTCACACTGCAGATGATGCAGGCACAGCTTCTGAGCATACATCATTCAGCACCCCCCCTCTCCTCCCACCCAAGGCTAGATAATGCTACCAGAAGCCTGGGAGGACTCTCCTTTTATTGGGAGTCTCCTGGACGACCAAAGAGTTGGCCAGTATGGTATAAATAAGATTAGTGAAAATCTCTCCTATCAGAACATAGGCAGATGAAATCACACCGCCAACTTATTTCTTTTGTTATACTATGGCACATACTTAAATTTACAAGGACTGTCCAATCAGCTGACTTGACAATCATTTTGGAGCCCCCCTCTTGAATGGAGGGTATAAATAGATAGTTTTGAGTGATGTCATCAGTTTTATTTGCTGAAATAGAAGTGTAGGTTAAATTTGCCCATCTTCAGTTTAGGCTGTTGAATTTTTCATTTTTAACTGGAGGTATGTTTTTTTTTTTTTGTTGTTTGTTTTTTTAGATCCTCATGTACTGTTTATATGGGAGGGAAGGCACCTCCATCATGTCTACAGAGATCTCCTTACTATCATGCAGGTATTATCATTGTCCCCTCTCACAATGCAGATATATCTTTCATGAATCAATGCCAATGCTGCTGTGATCACAGAACTTTTTGAAGGATGTTGTCTAAACATGATAACCACTTTTTATGTTAAAGCTGCCTTAGAGATCAGCTGATTGCCATAAGTTTATCTTCATAAGCTCTTAAAGATCAGCTGTTATCACTAGGAAAAGGTTTGGCTAGTCATAAATTATCTCAGTGCTTGCAAAACCATCCCTGTAATTGGTGTCAGACTGGGATGTCTGGGGATCACCAGTGGAGTGGATTCTTGGGGCCCTCCAGTGGAGTTGATCCTTGGCGTCGATCCTACAGCTATTGTACATTACTGCGCATACACCATGTGATTCTTGCTTTCTGTCTCTTTTTTTTTTTTTTCCTTTCTCCCTGAAAAGCGGCCCCAGGCCAACCATACCAAGGATCTGACCATGCCCCGGGGGCCATCTCGGGTTTTCCCTGCTCCTCTGTGGACCAATCCAAGCCTGCATGTAATACATAGACTAGCAGTGTGTGTCAGACCAACTCTTTACTGTGGCTAATAGATTGGGGTGGTAAACAGGGGAGTATTTCTATGATATCTGTATTCTCTAATAAGTTAAAATGAGACAACTCCTTTTACTACCCATTTCTTTTTACAGACACAGAAATCACTTGCAACTACCTGTTTTGATAAAATAATCTATTTGCCGTTTCTCTACTCCAGCAGGGAGAAAGTAAATGACTGCGGAATTTAAATCCCCTCATGCTTTGCCTCATATTAGAGTAAGTGACCGTAAGAAGCAGCGTAGATCACTATTTGAATTTCTTTATTTTAAAGTGACCTATTTGTATTCAAGTTCCTGCTATGAAAAGTATTAGGTCTGCACAAAATATTCACATTTACTTAAAGCAAGTTATAAACTTGAAAATGTTGAGAGTTTGCAACACAAAATTCTTCACATTTACTGTCAACTAAGATGCTGAAAATGTTAAGAAATTGAAACACAAAGTATATTAAAAAGGTTTAGCCCCTAAAAAATGTAAGGTTGTTGCACAAAAAGATTAGCTTCAACATTAGGAACGGTAAATTAAACTTTTCCAAATATATTTTTTTTTTGCTTGTGAGAAAATTTTATTTCTCTGGTGCCAAGGGTTTTTTCCCTTGGTTATGACCTTTTCCCCTTTTCTTCTCTGTTTTTTGTCTTATCTGGTAGCGGGGCCCAAAACAAAAAATTTCAGGGCCCCTTTCAGTGAAGCACGGGGCCCCCCCCTGAAAATCCCCCCCCCAAAACCGTTTGCCCCCCCCCCAGCAACCCGATCGCCCCCCCCAAAAAAAAAAGGGCCCTTTTGGAAATTAAAGGGCCCCCTTTTTCCACAAAATTTAGTATCAAAAAAGAACTGTATTGTGTGGTACTATCCCCAAGTGAGTCACATATTAAAAAATCTAATCCCAAAGCACGGGAAGTGGCCCACCTATCCCCCTCATATACAATATCCCCCTCCACTTTCCCCTTGGTAGACCCGCCCCCTTCTAAAAAAACCCCAAAAAGAAGTAAAATTTAACTCCTATCACGGGGTGGGTTTTTCTCACTTTTAAAATCAGGGACATTTCACTCCCCTTACCCCGCGTAAAACCACATAGGGAGAACATAGGTCGACACCGTCGGTACATCAATTACAGTAAACAGCATAAACCATAAAAAATAAAATAACCCCTGTAGGGGACTCCCGGGACGTCCTTTTGAGTCGTTCTCTTTCTTGAGTCGTTCTTTACCCCTTTCTCTTCGCACCCGTTCCGCACCCCATGATATTTCCCTGGCCCCCATCTCCTGCAGAAATTACAACAAATATCTTAAATCCTCAATTTTCCGTATCTTTCCTATTCCCCCCTCGTACAAATTCCAGGCGCTCCCCCCACAATTATATTTTCCGGTTGATAGAAAGACCTAGGTAGGTTGCAAATGGGGAAGGGCCAGGTAATAAAGGGCCCATTTAGGTGGTAGACCCCAGTGGGTAAGTTGCTAGGCCAGCCCCCGGGAGGGGTGGGGGACCTACCACGGGGGGTAGGTAACGCCCCCGGGAATAAACAGGGCCCCTTTTGGGAGTATACAGGTAGTTAGGGGCCTCCTTTAGCTAGGTGGGAAGTCGGGGCCCTTTCCCCATGTGCAGGGAAAATCCCCTTTTTTGTAGGTAGTTAGGCCCCCTTTAGCTAGTTTTTTTTGGTATAAAGGGGCCCTTTGGCTTGGGAGGTAGGGGCCCCCCGGGGAAGTCGGGCCCCTTAGTTTAGGTAAACCCGGGCCCCCTTTTGTTTAGGTAAGTCGGGCCCCCTTTATGTTTTGGTAGAGTCAGGGCCCCCCCTTTTGTTTAGGAGGGTCAGGGCCCCCCTTTTTGTTTTTGGTAAGTCAGGGCCCCTTTTTGTTTAGGTAGGGTCAGGGCCCCTTATGTTTTTGGTAGAGTCAGGGCCCCCTTATTTTTTGGGAGATCAGGCCCCTTTGTTTAAGTAGGTCAGGGGCCCCCTTTTGTTTAAGTAAGTCGGGGGCCCCTTTAGTTAGAAGTGGGCCCCTTAGGTTTAAAAGTGGGCCCCCTTTAAATG
>JAODAL010019539.1:0-71748 GCA_025379985.1 Phyllomedusa bahiana | reverse complement strand
TGCAGGATGTACAAAAATCGCAATTTTTGTGACTGTTTTTTTTTTTTTGTTTTTTATGGCGTTTCACCGTATGGTTAATTAACATGAAGATTTTCGGGGGGTTTTCCGCACGCGGCGATCAATAGGGTCTTTATTTTTTTTTTGATTTTTTTTGGGGCTTTGGGCGTTTGTAAAGGGAAAAGGGCGGTTGTACTGTTTTTTTTTATTTTTTTGTGTTTGGTTTTACTTTTTTTCACTTTTGCATTTTTTTTACTTTTTTTCACTTTTTTTCACTTTATCTTCTAACGCAATCATTGTTGCTGTTAGAATCAGCCCTGCACGTATCGTACTGGTAGGTTGCCATGACAACGCCTGTCACCTGCCCACAATGCATTGGGGCATGGGTGACTCACAGATGCCCCCGGGAAGTGCGTTCACTTCCCGAGGGCACAGAGAGGGATCGGGTGCCGCACTACAGTGCGGCAGGCCGGGAGCAGGCAGGGGACTCACTCCTCCCCCTTTTGGGGCTTTATTACGCAGCCATGACAGGTCGGTAATGAAGCGGTAATCACCGGGGGGCCGGAGCCCACTCCGGCCGGGGGGATCGGATGCGGGCCACGGTAATTTACCGCTGGCCATTTTTCGATCGTGGTGGTCGCCCGCAACCCGCCCATCGCCGGGCGTAGGATACGTCCTTTGCGGGAAGTCACTTCCCCCTGGGGCGTATCCATACGCCCCATGTCGGGAAAAGGGGGAAAGCACCCAAGTCTTTTGACGTGATGGTGCAGGTGTCGTTGCACGACGTCTTTTAGTGTCCTGGACATCGGAGTTTGGGCCCCGGCGCCACAGCAGAGGAGATCGGGGCTGTACTACACAGCCCTAAACCCTGGGGCAGCTCCTTCAAGCACAGGGGAGCGGGGGAAACCCCCGCCCCCGGGGGCTTTAACCCTTTGATTGCCACATTTCATCCCGAAAGCGCAAAAAAAAGGGTTTCCCTGCTCTGTCGGGTGATCTTGAACCCCGGGGGAACCCGGGACAAAAGGGGGGCAACGGCTGCACATTTCAGCCCGGGGAAAAACTGTGTAAGAAACCAGTGATCGGGGGCAGCTGTTTGCTGCCTGAACACTGGCGGGTGTCGGGCGGACACAGATTTTTAATGTATGCATATTTTAATATACTAACACTTTAACTAAGTGTAAAAAAAAAAAAACAAATTCCATTCTTTTGGGTTTTTAAAAAAAAAAAAAAAAAAAAAAAAACTTAAAAAAAAAAAAAAAAAAAATAAAAATAAAAAAAAATTTTTAAAAAAAAATTTTAAATTTAAAAAAAAAAATTGCTTTAATTAAAAAACCCCAAAAAAAACACCAAATTTTTTTAAATTTTTTAAAACCCCCCCTTTTTTTTGGGAATTATCAAACAAGTTTTTAAAGTCTGAAATGTAAAAGGGGGGGTATTAAAAAAAAAAAATAAAAAAATTGTTTTTTTTTTTTTTAAATTCTGAAATTATTTATAATTTGAATTTAAAAACTTTTCCCCCTTAAAGTACAACTTTTCTTGAATAAAAAAAGGGCTTCAAAAAACTGCGTCATTGAAAAAAAAAAAAAAGGTTACAACTGTTAAAAAACGCAAGGAGGCAAAAAACAAAAAAAAAAACTTCGGGTTTCTTAATTTTTCTTTTAGGCTTTTTTCTTAAAGAGTATCCCTAAACCCCACACAAACCCCTAAAATTGATAGTGGGAAAAAATTATAAACTTTTTCAAATACATATCATTGGGAAATTTCCAGAGGGTTTCCCTCATTTTTTACAGGGAAAGGGTTTTACTTTCACTTTGCAATTCTCAGTCTTTTGGGGAAATCCCAAACCCAGGCAGGGGTAGCTGAGGGAAATATTTGCTTGGACATTTAAGAGAGCCCTTTCACTACATACAGTACAGCAGGCACAGCACACAAGGCGTGTCTCCCATGCAGGGGAACAAAAAACGCCCTGAAAGCCAAATACAAAAAAACTGATTTTTTCTGCCCCCTCCTGTCAAAAAGCGCTAAAAAAAACGGCCGTTTATTGCTGGTTTTTGCTTTTTTTGTTTGTCTTCGGGATTTATGTATGCATAAATTAAGCCTTTGGATGTAACTCCGTCCTACAAAAGGGAGGGAAAAAAGCACTTTTATTGCATTTATATGTAATCTTGTAGTCTTTAAAAAAGGGGTTTTTGGCACTAATAGAGTTACCCTCGCTTTTGTCACTAAAATTTTTTTAAACTAAAAAAAGTTTTTTTAGGGTTTTTTTTTGGGTTTTTTTATGGATTTTGGTGCAAATAAATTTTCTCCAAAATCTGTAAAAAAAAGGGTTTTTTTAAAGGGCCCCAAAAAGTGAAAAAAATTTTAATAGCGCCAAAACCCCGCAAAAAAAGTATTTTTGGCAACAAAATACAAAAAAAAATTTTTAAACGACAAAGCAAGATAACTTTATTAAGCCAAAACCCTTTAAAAAACTTTTTTTTAGTGCCCAAAATCCTTAAAGTATTTTGGCCCCAAAAACCCCTTTAAAAAAATTTTCTTTTAGAAAAAAAAAGGGAAAGAAAACTTTAGAAGAGCTAAAATCCGTGAAAAAACTTATTTTTAGCGTCAGAGGCGAGAGAACTTTATTAGCGCCAAAATATGTAGAGAAAAGAATTTTAGTGCCAAAATCCGTAAAAAAACGGATTCTGGTGCCAAAATCCGTATAAAAACACATTTTTAGCGTCCGAGGGGGAATAACTTTTTTTACCCCCCAAAAAACTTTAAAAAAAAAAGTATTTTTTGCTAAAAAAATAAGAATTCGAAAAAAAAGTTAGCGTCGGAAGCATGATTTTATTTTATTACGAAAGTTACAAACAAGGACAATGGCACTTTTTAAAAATTGATAAGGTATAACCTTTATTAACACCCACTATAGGTGGGGAATTTTGGGGGGTCCTGGGTGGGTTTTCATTGAAAAATGTGGCCCAAAAAAACGCGAAAACGGGGCCCAAAAAAAGTCCAGCACTTTCCATAGAAAATCCTGTAGTAAATTTTCTGCCCGGCTCCCGGGTTTTTTTGAGTAAGTTTGGGAAAAGGGCCCACCATAAAAAAAAGGACAGAAAAAAAAAGGTGGGGGAGACAGCAGGAGGATTTTACAAAAGAGTCTTTTGGGGATGATTAAAGGCGTTTTTTTTTTTTCTGTTTCAGTGGAGACAGAGCCCTTTGGAAAAAAAGTGCGACAGGTTTACCTGTTCTTTTAAACCCCTCCTCCATAGCACACAGGGGATCTGTTTCCCGCTGCTGGGGTCACATGAAAGTGACTTTCAGACTCCCCCCCTTGGACTCTCCCAGCTCAGGAAAATTACAATAGTCCCTCCCCTTTAAGCTGTTTGTGCCCACTTTGCCCGACTTCAGGGGCTGTTTAAAGGCCAAGGGGCTTTTTTAAAAAAATGAAAAAACAGGTTAAATGCTTTGGTTTTCCTTTAATTTAAGGGTTATTTTTTGGGAAAATGTTTTTTAAATTTTGTCTTTTGGTTTCTTCATGTTGTTTGTCTGAAGGTGATAGGGACTCTTTTAAGGGGTTTTAAGGGGGGGAAAAAAGGGGCCCCTGCCTTTCCACAAAAAATCTTAAGACTGTATCAACTTGAATTTTAAAGGTGCATTTTTCCCCAGCATATCATTTCCCGCGCCCCCCAAAAGTGAATTTTAAAGTGCTTTATGTAAGCCCCCCCCTTTAAAAAAAAAAGGGGCCCACCCCCCAAATTTTTTTAAAAAAAAATTTATAGACATACTGTATGTAGACATAAGGAATTCCTGTTAGAATGTAGATCCAATCTGATTGAGATTTGGGAATTAAATATTACTTTTAAATGGGTCTTCTCATCACAATGACTGGCTTTTAACATGAAGGAAAAGGCAATTGAAGACTTTTTCTAATTACATTTTTTTTTATTTTGCTTTTGTCAAGAAATAAAAAAGATATTGGGCCACATGTATGACAACTATCTAGGTCTAGAATTCACTTTGTTGCCCATAGCAGCCAACCAATTTCATATACTGCTCTGACAAAATGAAAGGGATGCTCTGATTGGTTGCTATGGGCAACGAAGGGAGTTTTAGACCTAGACAATTTTCATACATGTTGCCCTTTATGTCTTCTTGGAGGAGACAAGTTTCTCTGGTTATGACCATCTCGCCAAACCTCTCTCTGTTCTCTCTTATCTGTCGTTGCTCTAAGCTACCGACACTCAGTCCATTCATGTTGAGTCACCTCCTGCAGAGTCTTATCTCTATTAATGTTTTTGGAAACTTTTCATTTAGCTATGTTAATGCTCTTTAGAGCTTCACAGTACTACACTCAGGTAAGTGTAACAGGAATAGCTAGGAATAGCGAGCTGATGTGTCAATCACTGCTGTAGACCTGTCCACAGATAAAGCTGGTTGTGGCTCTGTGAAACTGCATGGTGAGAAAATCCCTTTAAGTCATAAGGGTACTTACATTATGGGTTCCATATTCTGGATGTAAAGACGGAAACAGGGGAACAGCTTGTAAGGAGGAGGAGGCAAAGGTAGCAGTCCCCCACCCAGTCCTATAGCCTGAGGGGGCACAATTGTACTCTTTCCATTAGTACCCACCCTTGGTTAAACTAGATGGACATATATCTTTTTGTAACTATACAAAGTATGTAACTCTACTGGCATGATGGCTGTCCACCAGTATGTACAGCCTGTTTTACACGTATGGGGAAGAACGAAACTTCTCTAACATCCTGGGCCACATGTATGAAAACTTTTAGGTCTAAAACTCACTTTATTGCTCATAGTAATCTATGGGTAATAAAGTGAGTTTTAGACCTAAAAGTGTTCATACATGTGGCTCCCTGTTTGAATTTTACAATAACCTGAAAGAAGCTGTAGAATTAAAAAAAAAAAATCTGGCTATGATAGAAGTAAGAGTTTCAGATTTTTACAACTAAAATTGTTTGTGTTTTCATAAAGTTTAAGGTAATCGGCTTTTCTTGAGCAACACATTAAAACTTATTACAATGTTCTAGAAAACTTCATAAACCTCCTCTTGGGGTGGATCTCCCACAAGGAGCAGTATGAGTTCTTCATGGCTTCACAGTGTAACTTGTGTATGATTCCTCTATAAAAGCAGGCTGGGCAGTGATGCTTCCCTACTCATAGACTATGATGTTCTTCAAGATTTACTAACCAAAAATCTTAAAAAATAGTAAATTAGGAACGCTGAGAGGATTCAGGTCAGTATGGAGATTATCCATATGTCTCATGTCGTGCTCACCTTAGGATATGAGATATAATTATCAGTGTCACTTCATGCTGCTGTAGTAGGTAGAAAAAATATTATTTACTTGTTACTACAACATTAGTTTGATCATTATAATATTGTATTACTATATTACATTATATCATGAATGTAGCAAAAAAGCAGCACTCCTTGCATAAAGTCCACCATGCAGAAACCATAGACAATGTAGAAAAAATGGGTGCCAGCAGCAACAGCTCCGATATATGAGCTTCAAAAATATACATAGAAAAAAATCCACGGCACTCCTCAAAGAATTAAAGCAAAACAACACTTAGATTTCTTAGTTTTAAGATAGCGATCAAGTACTAATCAGTAGAGCTGATATCCAGAGGCTGCAGGACACTGTAACATACTGTACCTTTAGAAAAACAAACACATGAGAACATGTGAGTACCAGCTTCCAGATCGGGTGGGGAGTCCAGCCAAATCCAGTCAGCATGCATTAAAAGTCAAAAATTCTTTATTGTAATCCATTTGGCTATGGTCAGGCGATATCTAAGCCAACATTACCATTGATTTGTCACCTCCACACTGTGTAAGGATTCTTCATACATGTTCATGTTTTTTGGACACATTATGTCCTTTCATTTTAATGGCTTACGATAAAGAATTTTTGGACATGTAACGCATGCTAATTGGATTTGGCTGGACTCTCCACCCGATCTGGAAACTGGTACACACATGTTCTCATGTGTTTGTTTGTTTACCGTGAACAAGGGCGACTTGTAACGCCCAAACGCATTGGTCCCTGCTTGTACTGCACCCTGTCTGCATGTTGGTTACAATAAAGTAACTTGTTTTCACCGTTACCGCTGGATCCGCTTCTATATATTTTTCAAGTGTTTGTTTTTCTGGCAGTTGTTTCATGGGAAGAGGTTTGTCCCATACCGAGTCTCCATCGGAATTCTCCGCCTACTTAGGTGATCTGATTCATTTCTACTTTGCTTTGTTTGTACACTGTACCTTTCTCTACAAATATAAGATCGATCTTCTTCTTTTTATTGCACATATATTCTTACAATTTTCTCTTTTAATTTTGGTGAAAAGGGACACTGCCATCAACATTTTTTCACAAATTGACCATCAATATGGATTCTTTGTTAATTGGGTGTTTTTTTTAAGTTCTATATAATTTTAAAAGTTCCCCTTTGTACATGACCTCCCACAGATGTAGCAGAGTCCAGCTTGACCGTGATATCACGTTTTTTCGTGTTATCTGCTCTGATCTGTAAACAAAGGCCATTGAAAAGCATTGAGAAAGCTGAGATAACGTTCTGTGCTGTGATATCACGGTGCAATATCTGTCATTTTTAGTTCTGCTACGTCTGTAGTTTGTGTTTTTGATTTCCCCACAGCAATGAGAATCGCTTGACGGTTCTCTTTTAGACCAACCATTGCTAGAAAGTTGTAAGTATTATCAGCGTGACCTGATACAGTGGGGAAAATAAGTATTTGATACGCCGCCAATTTTACAAATTTTTCCAGCTACAAAGAATGGAGAGGTCTATAATTTCTATCGTACACTTCAACTGTGAGAGACAGAATCTAAATAAAAATTGTGAAGGTGTTCTTGGGGTTGTACTCATACTGCTTATTCCTCCAAACACAGTGAATGGAGTATAAACTAAAAAGTTTTATTTTGGTCTCATTTGACCACATGAAATTTTTCCATGCCTCATCTGGATCATTCATATGGTCATTGTCGAACTTCAAACAGGTCTGGACATGTGCTGGCGTGAGCAGGGAAACCTTGTGTACCCTGCAGAATTTTAATCCATGATGCCATGGTGTTACTGAGGGTAATCTTTGAGATTGTGGTCCCAGCTATATTAAGGTCATTGACCAGGTCCTCCCATGTAGTTCTGGGCTGGTTCCTGACCACTCTCAGAATCATCTTTACTCCTAGAGGTAAGATTTTGCAAGGAGCCCCAGACTGAGGAAGATTGACAGTCATCTTGTGTTTCTTCCATTTTCTAACAATTGCACCAACAGTTGTTGCCTTCTCAACAAGCTGCTGCCTATTGTCCTGCAGCCCATAAAGTTAATTTAATGCGGGGATTACGGCGTTTTCCTTAGCCATGGTAAAGGTTGGAGGTGATGATGGTAGACAGGTGTCTTTTATACAGTTACAGATGCAATAAAGTAATTAATGCAGATTAGGGGGGTTTCTTAGCAAGAAAAAACTAACAGGTCTAAGTGAGCTAGAATTCTTGCTGATTGATAGGTGAACAAATACTTATTTCCTGCAATAAAATGCAATTTAATTATTAAAAATCCTACAATGAGGTTTTATGGATATTTTTCAGATTCTGTCTTTTACAGTTGAAGTGAACCTACAATAAAAATTGTAGACCTCTCCATTTTTTGTAGATGGGAAAACTTGCAAAATTGCCAGTGTATCAAATAGTTTTTTTTCCCTACTATAAGTGTGTGTAAAACTGGAAACCACACAGTGCATTGCTCAGGTCATTGCCCTATAGTCTTATCTATTCCTGTTCAGAGCTCAATAGAGCAATAATTATGTCATTGCCTGCTATTTGTAGCAGGAATAAATAGAGATAAGCAGCACCAATAGTAAATTGAGATTACAGTTGGAAAAATGCAGGATTTAATATGTAATTTTTAATTGCATAAATTGACAAAAAAAAAATAAAAATATGTTTTTCAGGAAATTTGGTTTTAACAAAAATATTCCCTCCCAGTGAAAGTGACCATTTCAAGTGCAGAAAAAAAAAATAAACTTCTCTTTCTGGATATGCAACATCACAATTTTAGTAAAGTGACTGAAATTCTGCTGCTCGGATTTCGAAATTTACAAAATGTAGACTTTCTTTTTTTTCTCCTCCTACTGCTCATTTACTTTGTGACTATATTTGGAAACCTCCTCATCATCCTGGTGGTGTCCCTCAGCAGATCGCTCCACTCTCCCATGTACTTCTTCCTCACACAACTCTCCTTCTCCGATATCCTCCTCACCACCACCATCGTACCCAACATGCTCCACATCGTATTACATAAAGGAAGCTCTGTGTCCTTTATCGGCTGCTTGATACAATTTCATTGTTTTTCAGGCTCCATAGGATTAGAATGTCTTCTCCTGACGGTGATGTCCTATGACAGGTATCAAGCCATCTGTCACCCTCTACATTACACCTCAATCATGGACCTCACGTTTTGCCTAAGAATTGTTCTGTTTTTCTGGTTGATGATTTTTTCCACAGTCTTGATGGTTTCTTTGACGGCAAGTCGTATGGATTTCTGTGGGCCAAACATAATTGACCATTTCTTCTGTGACTTGGAACCTTTACTGGAACTTTCCTGCTCAGATTCTTTTATAATCAAAATGGAAACTTTGATTTTGGCCATTTTATTTGCATTTTTTCCACTTAACATTATTGTAGTTTCTTATGTGTACATTATCTTCTCTATACTAAAGATCCCCTCAGTGAATGGGAGGCAGAAGACCTTCTCCACCTGTAGCGCCCATTTGACTGTGGTGTCTCTATATTATGGGTCAATCATTATCATCTACGTATTTCCACATCAACATAATGCAAAGACTTTACTATCACTTCTATATACTGTAGTGACTCCACTTCTAAATCCTATGATTTACAGTCTGAGTAATAGAGATTTTAAGCAGGCCATTAGCAAACTAGTGAAAAACATTCCTCACCCCATCATGTTAATTAAAGAACCATACTTTTGCCTTAAAAACTAGGCAAGTTAAACAGGCTTCAAAGTGCAAACCCCGGTCTCCTTAACAGAGAAAGTACGATTTGCTTAAGTTAACCATTATGGTAAATTGGTTTATTTTAGTAGAAACTAGTCAACAGTAGTGTTGCATGAACCAGTTTGACAATGGCTCAACCAAACCTGTGAAAAAATGTAGGTTTGAGAATTCTCAAACCCGATATTTTTTTCTCTGACCTTCAAGAGTTTTAACAACCATGCTGTTTCACTAGGTCACAAGGAGCTTTTCACCCACTTTGTCTGGTAAAACTGTGGGTGGTTCTATAGAAGTGATTAACATATTTAGCTCCTCTGTAACTAGTTGAGACATTGCAAAGACGTAAGTGTAGGAGATTGAGGGCCTTATGCATAAAAACTGTCTAGGTGTAAGACTTTCATTGTTGTTCATAGCAAATTAGATTTAATTTTATAGTGTGCTTCAAATGAAAGGGCAGCTCTGACTGATTAGAAAGTCATGTGCAAAAAAGAAAGTCTTAGACCTAGACAATTTTCACATATGTCCCCTTAACCTTTAGTAAACAAAAGGTACACATGTCCCGAAGAGTGAAAACAATGGCTTATCTGTGAACAAAAGCTAATCTTGTTAGTGATAATGAGTCTTTTCAGAAGTGAGAGCCATCCATGGTGACATCTCTCCCTTCTCTCTGTCTAATCAGGAAGGGAGATATGGACAAAAACACAGAAACACTTCTGTGCACTCTGAGCAGATACAATCTCTCTTATCTCCTGACCATGACAATATCAAAAGAGCAACGCATTTAGAAAAAGTTGTATATTACCTAAGCTTATCCTTATAGTAAGAAAAGCCCTTTAACTGTAGCCTCAATTCTAACCCAAGGTTGGCATATTGCTTTTTACTGGTTTGTGTGATATATCTTTCTGTTCCATGGAATTTTTAGTCTGGCAGAACTCTCGGTTTGTCATTCCTTTAGGTCCGATATGATATTAGGGTTTACCAAATAAGACAGCAAGACAGGACCAGAAGTGCTGTGGAGTTTGGTTACTTTTTTTTTCAGTGATTGTTGCCAAAAAAAATTATCTGGGTCAACCCAAATTGAATCACTCAGATTAAGTCAAATTTGTCTTTTACCCCAATTCCAAAGCAGAACACTAATCATGGGATTAGGTCATTGATAATTCTATTATTGTGTAATTTTTTTTCCGTTGGATATCAGAATAGTAATTAGGCAGAGGTAAAAGTGCGAGAAGGTAAGTTTTTAAACTAGGTTGAGTAATATTAATGAAAAAAGTGTATAAATAAATGGCAGAACATCATGTAATAACAGAGGTGCCCAAAGTGATCCAAGGTAATAAGAAATATGTAACCAAGAGAATGGTCTAAAAGGTCTAGAAGACCACCCATGATTTACAGAGTGGGACTGTCCATATTAGCAATTACATCATAATGAGCCACATAACTAGTGATGAGCGATTGTGTCGATTTCATGACGATTTCCGATAATCGATAACAGATTATCGCCGATGACCATTAAAGTCTATGGGAGAGGAACAACACCTTCATTCTTACACCCAAACAGGGCTGGAGAAGCTGGAATTAACATCCACAACAGTCAAATGGATACGTGCTACATCTTAGGCAAGACAATTAGGCAACAAGAGTAATAGAAAAAAACTGACAGACTATTCACTATACCTGTCCTGTACCACAGCATGACCCTTAAACCTTCATGACCCACAAATTAAAAAGTGACAGAAAGCAGTATTACTTGAACCACCATTTTAGTTGAACTGGACATTGACTATCCCTGTCCTGGAACGCAGTATGACCCTTAAACCTGTCTGACCCACAGATTAAAAATTGCCGGAAAAAGGAGTAATTGAACCACCATTTTAGTTGAACTGGACATTGGCTATACCTGTCCTGTACCGTAGCATGACCCTCAAACCCGCTTGACCCACAGATTAAAAAGTGCCAGAAAAAGGAGTCTTTGAACCACCATTTTATTTGAACTGGACATTGACTATGCCTGTCCTGGACTGCAGCATGACCCTTAATTCTGCATGACCCACAGATTACCAAGTGCTAGAAGGCAGTATGATTTGAAGCAGCATTTTAGTTGAGCTGGACATTGACTAACCCGGTCCTGTACCACAGCATAACCCTCAAACCTGCATGAACCGCATATTAAAAAGTGCCAGAAGAAAGTAGTCTTTGAAGCAGTATTTTATTGAAATGTACATTGACTAAGCCTGTCCTGGACCGCAGCATGACCCTTAAATCTATATGACCCACAGATTAAAATGTGCCTGAAAAAGGAGTCTTTGAACCACCATTTTAGTTGAACTGGACATAGACTATCCCTGTCCTGGGCGACAGCATGAGCCCCAAACCTGCATGAACCCCAGATTAAAAAAGTGCCGGAAAAAGGAGTCTTTCAACCACCATTTTAGTTTCACTGGATATTGACTATACCTGTCTTGGGCCACAGCATGAGCCCCAAACCTGCATGACCCCCAGATTAAAAAATTGCTGGAAAAGGAGTCTTTGAACCACCATTTTAGTTTCACTGGACATTGACCATACCTGTCCTTTCCCGCAGCATGACCCTCAAACCCTATTGACCCACAGATTAAAAATTGCAGGAAAAAGGAGTCTTTGAACCACCATTTTAGTTGAACTCGACATTGACTATACCTGTCCTGTACCGCAGCATGACCCTCAAATCCATCTTGACCCACAGATTAAAAAGTGCCGGAAAAAGGAGTCTTTCAACCACCATTTTAGTTGAACTGGACATTGACTATACCTGTCCTGGGCCACAGCATGAGCCCCAAACCTGCATGACCCCCAGATTTAAAAAGTGCTGGAAAAAGGAGTCTTTGAACCACTATTTTATTTGAATTGAACATTGACTATACCTGTCCTGGACCGCAGTATGACCATTAAACCTGTCTGACCAACAGATTAAAAAGTGCCGGAAAAAGGAGTCTTGGAACCACCATTTTAGTTGAACTGGACATCGACTAAAACTGTCCTGGGCCGCAGCATGACCCTTAAATCTACATGACCCACAGATTAAAAAGTGCAGGAAAAAGGAGTCTTGGAACCACCATTTTAGTTGAACTGGACATTGACTATCACTGTCCTGGGCCGCAGCATGACCCTTAAATCTACATGACCCACAGATTAAAAAGTGCAGGAAAAAGGAGTCTTTGAACCACCATTTTAGTTGAACTGGACATTGATTATGCCTGTCCTCGACCGCAGTATGACCCTTAAATCTGCATGACCCACAGATTAAAAAGTGCCGGAAAAAAGTAGTCTCTGAAGCAGTATTTTAGTGAAATGGACATTGACTATCCATATCCTGTATCGCAGCATGACCCAAAACTCGCACAGGTGCCCTTATGGACCATCAGCAGAAAATTTTGCAATAAAAAATAAACTTTATTAAAAACAACTAGTTTTCCAATACTGCTGCAGCTAGAGGTACTTGCCATTCTGGTGGTGACATTGTTCCACCGTGACATTAGAATGTGAAGCAAACGAAATAGATGTCCCCAGTAGGTCAACAAGGCCTGTCTGAAAATCCTGCATTCTACTGTCAAGTGGGTTGAAGGAAATTACTGATCAAGGCAGGTGAGGCGGTAAACGTGGATCACGCAGGTTCAGCTAGCAGGGCCGGAGTTACAGTGGGTGCGGTGAGAGCCAGGGCTGGTGTTCGTTATCTATTAACACGCAGGTTCAGCTAGCAGGGCGCGAGGTACAGTGGGTGCGGTGAGAGACAGGGCTGGTGTTCGTCATCTATTAACACGAAGGTTCAGCTTGCAGAGCCCGAGTTACAGTGGGTGTGGTGAGAGCCAATGCTGGCGTCCGTCATTTATTAAGACGGCAAAAATTCCCTTATGACGCAGCAACGAAAACAGTCATGCTGAAGCAGAGTGTGGAAGTGGAAGTGAGAGCGAAGGCACCCAGCCTTCCTCAGTACACAGTCAAGACCTGGGTAGCGCTTGAGAAATTTCTACCTCTACGAGAGCGCTTGCCCCTCCGTATGAGTGCGAACCAACTGAGCTTCACGTGGAAATGCTGATGGTTGACGCTCCTGTTCCACCCAGGTGCCCTTTTTCTTGGCTTTCTTCTTCTCGTTTTACTCAACGTGCTGGAGGAAATTGTCTCTGTTCTTGGGGTGGCGAATGTGCTCCATACTCTATGTCCTCTAAATAACCTACAACTGTTCAAGTCTTCCTGTACCTCCCTTGTACAATTCAGAGGAATATTTGTATCTGCTATTTTGTACATGCAATTTTTTTAGTAGTTTAATTCTAGAAAACACATTTTTAAAATAAGATGGAATCCCACCACGTCTTTGTTTCTCTTTTTTTTAATTGTATTAAATGGGTTGTCTCACTACAGGGATTGCTAGCTATGTTAAAGATCTTGCAAAAACAAGCCATTAACAGTGTCCTACCTATTCCTGTTTTTGACAGCACCATGCCCCATAAAATTAAAAACATGACCCTTGAGCCACTGTTGACAATTGTGATGAACAAATGTCTGTTAGAAACCACATTTTTTTACAATAGGACCTGTTGTATAGCTGCATTTCACAGCAACATGCCCCCAAAAAGTCAAAACATGACCCTTTGGCCACTGTTGACAATTTTGAAGAACAAATGCCTGTTAAAAAATACATTTTTTTTTATAATAGGACATGTAGTACATGTAGTATAGCTGTATTTCACAGCAACATTCCCCCAAAAATTCAAAACATGACCCTTTGGCCACTCTTGACAATTTTTAAGAACAAATGTCTGCTAGAAACCACATTTTTTACAATAGGACCTGTAGTATAGCTGTATTTCACAGCAACATGCCCCCAAAAATTCAAAACATGACCCTTCAGCCACTTTTGACAATTGTGAAGAACAAATGTCTGTTAGAAACCAATTTTTTTTTTATAATAGCACCTGTAGTATAGCTACATTTCATAGCAGCATGCCCCCAAAAAGTCTAAACATGACCCTTTGGCCACTCTTGACAATTGTGAAGAACAAATGTATGTTAGAAACCACATTTTTTGTAATAAGACCTGTAGTATAGCTGCATTTCACAGCAGCATGACCCAAAACATCTTTAAAAATGACTTCTCAGCCACTGTTAAAAATTGTGAGGGAGAAATGCCACTTAGAAGCTACATTTCTGTTCCAAAGGACCATAATTATAGCTGTATATAACAACACCATGACCCCAAAAACATTGACAGTGCGAAAAATTCTCAAGATGACGTGAGTAAATGGAATCAGTTTTTTTCTTGAGTTGTTGTACCATTGGTGTCTTGTACAGTCTCCTCACTGCAAAACCAGCAAAATGACCTTTTGGAAACGGAGACGAAAAATTGGAGTAAGAAATTATCATTTAAAATTTTTTTTTCAAGAGGACCATTTCTGTTTGAAGAGGAATGTGAAGTAGACCGGCAACTAATCGGTGACCTCGGCAATTGGGGCCACAACATCATCAGAGATCCATGCCTGATTCATCTTGATGAAAGTCAAACGATCCACATTATCTGTGGAAAGCCGGATGCGTTTGTCTGTAATGACTCCTCCGGCTGTGCTGAAGGTCCGCTCAGATATGACGCTGGCTGCTGGGCAGGACAACACCTCTATGGCGTGATGAGCCAGCTCGGGCCATTCGTCCATTTTGGATACCCAGAAGTCTATTGGGTCCAGAACACATACAAAAACATCGGTGTTAAGACGCAGATAGTCGTGCACCATGATCTTAAGCTGGTCTCTGGGTGTTGTATCTGTGGCCTGCATTGCATGCGTTGGTGAGGTGGTAAATAAAGATTGCAAGAGGTCACCCATTAGGCTTCTGCCACCTTGCCTGCTGCTGCCGCTGCTGCCGCTACGGCTACTTGGCACTCTACTGCTGTCACGTCGCTGGCGTTGTTCCACCGTGACATTTGAAGAATGTGAAGCATACGGCTGCTGGGCAGGACAACACCTCTATGGCGTGGCGAGCGAGCTCGGCCCATTCATCCATTTTGGATACCCAGAAGTCAATTGGGTCCTGAACAAATCCAAAAACATCGGTGTTGAGACGCAGACAGTCGTGCACCATGATCTTAAGCCGATCTCTGTGTGTTGTATGTGTTGCATGTGGAGGATGGAATTCCAACGTGTTGCCACGTCAACAAGGAGACGGTTGACGGTGAGGCCGAGCTGACGCTGTGTGAACGGCGGAAGTGTGAGCTCAGACCTCGAGCCTGCCTCAGCAGGTAGTCCAGACCCAGGTAGTGCTTTAGAAATTTCTGAACGAAGAGGTTCATGAGGTGTGCCAGGCAAGTTATGTGCTCCAGCCTACCGATCTTAAGGGGTTGTCTCACTACGAAGATTATCGTTGATAATGTGGGGACCAAAAATCTAAGGATGAACGTCCTTGGTTACTATTGGACAAGTGTCACGGTTTTAGAGAACGGGCTGGTTTACATGTGCTTAGCAACAGTGTTTGTTTACTGGTCAGGGAAGCATTCTGTCCTGCCCAGGTCGTGCACATGCAAAGGAAAGGCAGTTAAGAGGAGGGGCAGGGATGTGTGTATTTGCAGGCAAGGAGGAGAAGCAGTGAAGAGGATACAATACACACAACCCCCCTGCATGTCCTCTTCACTGCTTCTCCTCCTTGCCTGCCACTACACACATCCCTGCCCCTCCTCTTAACTGCCTTTCCTTTGCTTGTGCACGACCTGGGCAGGACAGAATGCTTCCCTGACCAGTAAACAAACACTGTTGCTAAGCACATGTAAACCAGCCGTTCTCTAAAACCGTAGCACTTTGCCAATAGTAACCAAGGACGTACATCCTTAGATTTTTGGTCCCCACATTTTCAACTATGATCTTCATAGTGAGACAACCCCTTTAAGCGTGGCCAGTAGATTTCGACCGTGAGCGCACAGCACCTTGCCTGGCACAAGGTTCTTGTCACCCAGCAAGCGCTCGGTCTCGTTACGAAGAGCCGTCCACAGCTCCTGACCTGTGTGTTGAGGGTCTCTAAGACAGATTAATTTCAACACGGCCTGGTTTCGCTGGGCACGTTTTGCTACCAGTGGACCTTGGGGGAAAAACCCTGCACCATCCCTGCGGTTTTGAATAACGTGTAACGAGCCTGAGAGCCACCATCACCACCAGAGACATCCATGCAGCCTACCCAGTAAGATGTCACAGAGATATAGCGGCCTTGGCCATGCTTACTAGTCCATGGATCGGGGGTGAGATGGACTTTGCCGGACACAGATGCAGACAATGCGCTTGAGATTTTAGATGACACGTGGCTGGCCAGGGCAGGGACGGCTTTTCTGGAAAAGAAATGCCTGCTCAGCATCTGGTATTGGGTGCAGGCAAGGGCCATGATGTGGCGGAACCCATCTGTGTCCACCAGACGGAAAGGCAACATTTCCAAGGCCAAAAGCCTGGCAATGCCGACATTCAGGCTTTTGGCTTTGGGATAGTTTGTGTTACAGTGTTTCTTCTGCTCCCAATCCTGGTAGACAGAAGGATGGCTGCTAGACTGGCCGCTGTATGGCGTGCAGGTCAAACTGGTGGAAGGAGAAGGGGTAGGCTGTGTCTCTGGTGGTGCTGGTGGTACTCGGGCGACAATGGAGGCTGAAGCGGAGGCTGATCCTTGCTCATGATGCTGATAGATATGGGCAGCTGAGGAACGCTTGGTCTTGGAAGTGGCGGAGGAGGAGGAGGCAGAGACAGAGGGAGTGACAGTGGTTGGAAGCCCGGGATCAGTGTGGCATTTTTTGGCCAAGTGTTCCCTCCATTTCAACTCATGCATTCGCTGCATGTGACTAGACATGTTGGTGGTGGTTAAACACCTAAAATTCTTGCCTCTACTGTTGCGTTTACGGCAAAGGCAGCATATGACATCGCTGGGTGAATCAGAGGCTTGATCGAAAAAGGCCCATGCTTGAGAGGTCCTGGACCTTTTCGATGGTGATAAGCGAGGAGCGGTGTTTCCACTGATCATGGCTGGTGGAATAATGTCAGCAGACTTGTGCGACCGCCCTCTCTCTTTTCGAGGTCAGGACCCATAAAGACACTACCCCATCGTCTTCCTTCTCATCCAGTGATGAAGCGTTCGCAAGCAAATTCTGCGGAAAAGACCACGATGGATCCGCAATGTCATCATCATCATCATCATCAACACAGGTGACTTCTTCATCCTGACATTCTGCATCCAGGAGCTGAAGGGCTAAGAGCAACAGGCACTACAAGGCGTTGCCGACTTCCCGGGATTTTTGCCGATTGACCGGCTTCCTTCTGCTCCTCTGATGGCATCAGCGATTGGACGTCAGAGCAGACAAAATCATCCTCTTTGGCCTCTTGATCTTTGGAAATGCCTTCTGACCCCAACCGCATTTTGTTATCAAAGAGGTCTTCAGAAAATGGATTATCCACAGTGATGGGTAAATGAGTTGACATTTGGTCTGCCTTTGCTTCATGTTGGATGGATGCGGACGATGATGATGACAACATTTGTGGCTGTGACTGGGAGGACGAGGAGGTAAGACTGCTGGATGCAGGTTACATTAACCACTGAAGAACAGATTGGCGACGCTGTTCGTTACTGAGATTCACAGGGCCCTGACCCAGCGATGACAGGCCTGACGTTCCTGCAACCGAAGATCCGCTGGCTTGTGTGTTGTCGCCAGCACTGGAAGGTGCACCTTCTCTCGTACCTCTAACTCCATGTCCTACACCCCTCTTTGCTCGCTTACCACCTTCAGTTCGCTCCATGTTCAGAAAGATAAAAATGTAAAAGGTATGGAAGAGTTTTTGACAGTCTCTTATTGAAAGACGGCAGATCACAGCTATTCTTAAATCCCTCTAATTTCCAACAGTCAACTAGGATTAGAAACAGAATTGTTTCTATCAAATATCTGTGAAATGCAGTCTGGTGGAAGAATCGTAAGACAAAATCAACAGTATTCTTCCTTCAGTCCCAGGGATTTACAACTTCCCAGTAGAACTAGCAATTGATAGTTTTCAACAAACTATCGTACAAATGCACGATTAGCGCCAAACTGAGATGCACTGAGTGAAATAGAAGTATTAAAAAGTTATATGGATTAATATGGCTGACTTCACACCACTGACAACAGGCACAATTTACTACTAAATATGTATAACACAATTTGCGTACAACTGAGCTCTTTGCGGCAAACAGACGCACGGACTGCAATAAAACTATTTAAAAGTTATAGGGATAAGTTATGCCGGTTTTTGGGAACACTGACATGCAGTGATTGCAATAGTACTGAAAACACAGGGACAATTTCAACTCATATCAGAGGTCTGCTGGCCCAAAAAGTGGTAAAAAACATTGGTTTTCAATTCAAAATCATAGAACACACTGAGCTGCAAAATATCTCCCTTCCTTTCAAATGCCTCTCCTCCTCCTCTCCCCCATGCAGCCCCACAGCTGCACACACAATTAGATATCCTTAAAACTTTCTCTAGCTAAATAAGAAGTGCAATTCTCTAATCTAACTCTATTCTAAGCTGTAGGTGGATGGATGGTTTCTTGTATTAGAAGAGACTATCTCTCAGAGCTGTTAGAACAGCTATTGGTTTAAACGCAGACATGTAATGCAGTGAAGTGTGATAAACAGAGAATGAGCTCAAACAGGAAATGCAGTTGCATAGCTAAATCGAGGTCACGTGATTTTTGCAGCCAATGAGATCCATACATTGTACATCCTTCTCACCCCTCTCTATCCTCAGAGCTGATTGACTGGCCGCCAAAATGACAGGAAACACTGAAAATTGCGAGATAGTAACAGATTATCTGTAAGATTGTCACCTTAAAATATTGCGTGATCGGAAATTTCCGATAAGTTTAAAAACCGTGCCGATTTCAACTTTTGCCGATAATATCGCTCATCCCTGCACATAACATCTATAATCAACTCGAAGCTCAAAAAATAAAGGGAACAGTTGAACAACACAATGTAACTCCAAGTCAATCATACTTCTGTGAAATCAACCTGTCCAGTTATGAATCAACAGTGATTGTGAATCAATCTCTACTGATGTTGTGCAATTAGCAAGACAACCACTATAAAGGAGTAGTTCTGCAGGTGGTGACCACAGACCATTTCTCTGTTCTCATCCTTTTTGGCTATTGTTTTGGTCACTTTTTTTTAACGTTATTTTTTTTAGTACTTTCAGTTTAATAGATAAAAACAAACAATACACCCAACATGGGGGAACAACAAAGGGAAATCAGGAAAAAGGGAGGATGGGAGGGGAGTGCCGGGGAAAGGGTGGGAAATTAGGAATACACTTACAATCTGTAAATCTGAACAGAAACTACAATTGTCTGTCATAAATTAACATGCCATGTTGGTCAGATTATAAAACAAAATAACATAGTTCAAACATGTTCAAAATCTAATATCAGAGCAATGTCAAACTCAGACATAAAGGCAAATAATGCCAGGAATAATGCAGTTCCTCCTCATGGAATCTAGCTGGCTTCAGGTAAGATGCCTGGAGCACCCTAGGGGGAGAGAAAGAAAGGAATAAAGAGAAGGAAAAAAAGAAAGGGGGGGGGAGAGGGAAAGGGAAGAGATATCTGGGGGCGTGCGAGTCCCCCCACCGAAAAGGTGAGAGGAATGGTGACAAGTGATTGTCAGTCTCCACTCAGCAGGGTGGCGGATTAACTGGGGGTTGACCTCCAGCAGCACACTCCAAATACCAGGTGGTATATTGAAAGCAAGAGCGTATGCGGGTTTTTATATGATCAGGAAGAGTGTTAATTATGGGCTGCCAGGTTAGGAAGAATCCTTCAATTCTTGATTTTTTCTGTAAAGAAGCATCAACCCAATCCATACGCAGCAGAAAAGATAATTTTTCTAAAAAGAGCCGTAATGAAGGGTGAGTGGGGCCTATCCATGTTTGGAGTATGGTTTTGCATGCAGCTGCAGAGATGCATGATAATAATTTTTGGGTGTGAGGTGGCATTCGTAAGTGGGTCTAGAATTCCAAAAAGAGCCCACACTGGCGAGAAGGGAACGTCAAACAATGTGTGAGCTCGAACGAAGCGGTATATTCTCCTCCAAAAGGATTGATTAACTGGACAATTCCATGAAACAATTGAAGTAAATCCGCGATGCTCTCCCTGCATCTGGCACTAGCCGGTGAGGGGGTACCTCCCATCAAAAAATTACGGTGCGGTGTAAAATCTTTAAGGACATCTCCCAATAGGAAATGCTAGGGATATGTTTTAGTATCGGGAGTGTGCCACTACTAAATCTTCAATATGCAAGTTAGGAATATCGATGGTCCATATGTTAGGGCATGAGGGTCTAGATCCATAGTCTGATAATGACCTGAGATGTAAATGAAACTTAGAGACCTGTCCTCGTGGATCAGGAGCCCTGGCGAGCAAATCAAGGACCGTGTCTTCCCAAGTCAGTTGCCCCAAATACCTAATCACCACCAGTGCAGAGCTTTGTAGCTGCAAAAAATGGAAGGGATGTGAGCGTATGAAATCGAATTTAGTGCAAAGTTGATTAAAGGACAACACCTGCCTTTCCTGAACATCTACCAGATCTCCTACCTTAACGAGGTCCCTATCAGACCAGTGGGTAAAAAGTGGGTGGGCTTTGCCATTCTGAAAGGTGGGGTTATGAAGAAATCTAAGACCCAAAGAAATTTCCGCTGATAGGCCCTGTTGTCTACGAACGGCTCGCCATGTCTTCCAAGAAGCCATGAACAACGGATTCATTCTAATCTCCTGAGGTAAAGCACCATACAAAGATGCAAAAGTTTTATCAGGGAGGTAGAGGGGTAAAAATTGGGGCTCCAAGTCTCCTGGCTTTTGAAATTTAAATTTGATCCCGTTATCCAATCCGTAGGATACACATGTTGGCAGCAAGTTTGTAAAGTTTAATATCGGAAAATTGAGTCCACCATGGGACCTGGCTGGCGCAATACAATATAGGGACACGAGAAGTTTGCCATTCCAGATAAAGGAGGCAAACAACCAAATTAATTAATTTTTCATCCCGGGGACGCAGATACAGGAAGGGTTTACGAAAAAGGTACAGGCGCCTCGGGAAGACCACCAGTTTTAAAAGATTGGCTCTACCCGAAATGATAACGTGAAGCCTGACCAAGCAGCAAGTTTCTCTTTAAGGAATTTTATAAATAGGTCAAGATTTAACCGAGTATAATTTTAGAGGGTTCTAGAAATCTGAACTCCAAGATGGGTTTATGGAAAAATTCTGCCACTTTAACGCAAAGTTGTGGTCCATAAGGGAAGTGAAGGGCCTCTTAGTATTAAAGGGCCTCGATTTGCTAAGATTGACCCTAAACCCCAAAAGTGCCCCCTTCGTTCCACCCTCCGCCATAGCTGGCAAGAGTGTCTCGTGGTTGTGAGATAAAAAGCAGCAGATCATCCGCAAATGCAGATAAACAAATTTCTGTACTGCCAACATGAATACCTTGAAATCCCCACCACGTTTGTAAATAGCGTAGGAAAGGGTCAAGCGCGAGATCGAACAAAGGGAAAGCGACAACCCTGTCTGGCTCCACGAAATAATGAAATGGACGGGGAGTTTTAATCTTTAAATTTGGGTAAGGATTGTGGAGGCTTTTAGTTTGCAAACCAATAAAAAAGTCAAGAAAGGTATTCCCGAACCCCTGTACCTCAAGGAGGTGTTTAAGAATTCCCAAATATGGAGTAAAAAAAACCCCTTTCCCTCGGCGTCTAAGCCGAGAAGCATAGTAGTGGGAAGGCTAGGGTTGGAAGCAGCAATTGTCGCCGCAATTGCTGTACGAATACCCCGAGTAGAGTGTCGTCTACTCAAGAAACTTAGCTGCGTTGGAGTCAAGAGCTGCGGGAGGAAGTCCTGCATTCTGTCAGCTAGAATTGTGGCTAATATTTTATATGGTTTAGGGATAAGCACTGTTCAGGCTTCCTGAAATGCTTCCACTGGAGTATTATTGCAATATATGTCATTATAAAGATCTGTAAGGATCGGGACCAGAGACTCCCGTAAGATCTTATAGTACTCCCCAGTAAAGCCGTCTGGGCCTGGAGACTTATTGTTTTTCAATTTATTAATAGCGTTCCTAAACTCTTGTTGTGAAATAGGGGCCGATAAATGTTCCCTCTGATCTGTTGTTAGTTTTGGGGGGTTGAGTGAGATTGATTAAATCCCATGTGGGCTGGGACTAATATGGTTGTTCCTGATACAAAGCAGTATAAAATGCACAGAAGGCATCTATTATGGCCTTAGATTCCGTTACAATCTGGCCCGTGTGGGGGTGACGTATTGTAAGAATGAATTTTTTCGAAGAGTGGGGTTTAGTAAGTCGCGCCAAAAGCCTGCCCAATCTCCCTCCCCAACGGAAAAAGTGTTTTTTCGTGTGTTCTAGTTGCCATTTAGCTTGTGTAAGGGTGTGAGCATCCAGAAGATGCTTGGCTTCCAAATATGCCTGTTTGTGAGAATCATCGGGGTGTGCTAAATAGTCTCTATGGGCCTCCAGAAGACTATCGTGTAAGGTAGTATACGCCTGTCTGGTGCGCTTTCGCATCAGTGAAACAAATGCCATAAGATGATCTCGCATAACCGCCTTGGACATTCGCCAGAGAAAGAAAGAGAAACCTGGGAATGTGAAGGCATAAAATGAAGTTATTCCAATTCACGTCTAAATAGGAATGAAAATCTGTGGAATTCCCCAAATACGATGGAAATCGCCAGTTCCTGTCTCTTGTCTGCGGAACGTCCAGTTGTAGACACATATGAAAAGGGGCATGATCTGAAATTGTGATGGCAGCAATGTGGGTTGATCTAACTTGTTAGAAAAGTGAATCAGAGATTAAATAGAAGTCAATACGTGAGAATGTATTGTGAACTGCCGAGAAAAAGGTGTAGTCATGCTCATCTATATGTTGTATTCTCCAGGGGTCACATAAGTGGAGTTGTTGCATCATATGTATTAAGCTTTGCATGGCGCGGGTAGTTACAGTAGTGGGAGATGACCTGTCCAGACTAGGGGAGAGCACCGCGTTAAAGTCTCCACCGATGATAAGATTATCAGTGGGCTTGAAAAGCAGAAAATCACAGAGTTGTGAAAAGAATTCTGGAGCAGAGGAGTTGGGAGCATAAACATTCAACAGTGAATATGCTGTGTCCGCAACCTGTAATCTAACATACAGATAGCGGCCCCCTGGATCACTACACTCCTCCAAAATTTGATAGCTAAGTGAGTTGCTTAGAAGGATCGCAACCCCCCTAGATTTCCTGGAAAAGTTTGCCAAGGTGCAGTGACCAATCCATGGAGCCCTCAACTCACACCTGTCTCCCTCCCGCCAATGGGTCTCCTGGAGGAACGCTATATCGGGGCGAGTTCGCTTAATATGCGTCACCACTCGCTTCTGCTTAATTGGACAGTTTAGGCCCGCTACATTCCAAAAATAAATTTTGAGTGTGTCAGTAGTGGTGCGTGAGGAGGTCAAATAGTAAGGGTTAGTACTCATCCTATCCCCGCTCGTGGAGACATCTTAGGTAGAGATGATAGCGTGTAGAGCCCAGTCGACCCGTCCAGCGAGTAGGCGAAACCGGACTATAATAAACAGGAGGAGACCCACGCACCCCCGGAGGGAAAGAAGTTATAATCTGAAATGAAGAAAGGGAAATGGTAAGGAAATTAAAGGGAACATAAAGGAAAACAAAAACAAAAAAACAAGAAAAACAGAACATTACAACAAATAAGCAACAAAGAGATCAAGATCTCCCTTTTAAAACCTTTGCATCCCTCTTGCACAGGGTTATCCCGCAGAAGACTTTTTTTGGCGGCCACTGGGTCTGTGAAGAAGGGAGTGTGTCCGTTTTATCGTGACCTTAATTTACCGATCAGAACTGGGCTTAAATTTTTCCCACCAACCCTACGACAGGATGAAACTTACGACGGCCCCAGAAGCTGAAAATCCTGAAAGATCAAATATTTTACCGGCACCCCAGAGATCTTTGTTGACGATAAGCCCCCAAGATTGCCTCCTAGTTACATAGTGAAAGAAAATTGCGATCGTTTGGGGAATCTTCGGTCACTACTTTTGGGGGGGAGCTAGGCTGGCCCCCCAATACACCGGATATCAACTGCTACGAAGTTGGCAAGTCCTCTTCTTATCTCTCGGGGGCCCCACAAACCGCAAGTTGCTCCGGCGACTGCGGTTCCCCACTCATCAAACTTTCCTGAAATGTTGGGGCTGGCGGGCAGAGAAGATACACTTAGAAGTTGGGCTACCCTCTCACAGAGATTGGTGGGGGTCTCCCAATTTGGTACTCTCTGATTAAGCTTTCGTTTGGGGCAGGGTCAGTTGACCGAGGTCTGAAGCACAAATTTTGTCAAGTAGAGGCATTACAAGCATGACTTCTTGCGCATTGCGGAAGCTTGCAGGGTCCCTGATGGAGAGGAGTGCCGTAGAAGTGGGAGTCCGGAGACCACGAGGTAGATGATTGTCCATTCCCCTGATTGGGAACAGGAGTGGGCTTGTTCCCCTGGCAGTTTCCGGTTTAGGGTGGAGGAACTCTCTTTTGTTTGGAGCGGTGCCCACAGGAGTCTGACAGAGGTAATTGCTTTTGGCGGGTTTTTCTTTGCTTTACTGTCTTGCTAGGCGTAAAAATTTAAACCCTGACCTGCGGGATATGCAGTAAGTGAGGTAACCGCTAAGGAGTTGACGGATGAACCACCATAAAGAAATTCACATTCGATAAATGTAGAAACAATTGTCCTGATGATGGGCTTCAGATGATGCTATTGTTCGGCAGGAGAAGGAGGTAGTCCCCAATGTTAGATACTAAAGAAAGATAATGCCGCTGGAAATTGGCGTTTGATTGGGAGGCGTCCTTCCATGGCCAATGGATACAATTTGGAATATTACACTGTACAGAAAGTACAGTTCTATTGCAGATGAGGGGGCAAGATTGAAAGATAGACCAGAATGTATGTTACAACCAGTGTCCACTAGGTGTCGCTGTTGTATTGCAGCTCAGGGAGCCAGATTAGCAAGGGAGAATGTATGTTACAACCAGTATCCACTAGGTGTCGCTGTTGTATTGCAGATCAGAGAGCAAAGTTAGCAAGGGAGAATGTATGTTACCGCCAGTATCCACCAGATGTCACTGTTACCAAATAAACAAGGTGAAAATTTTGTGCAGGGAGTAACAGGGAAGATCGTGGTTATTAGAAAAGTATCAGAAGCACTGTCCTTATGTTGGGTGAGTACAGAATACAGTGGAGTACTCCAGAGAAGCAGTCCTTGCCCTAAGCAAGAATCCTCACACCAGAGGCACTGTCCGTCCCCGACCACGGCAGGCAGGTAAGTGAGTTTTTGCAGATCCTGGGCACGGTTGTCGCTGGGAGGGGGGAGGGCGGAGTGGACCCAAAAGCGCTGCGTTTCCCACCTCTGTCGTCTTGTCAACGCGTGGCGGGGGCGGGCAAAGTGGCGGCGCAAATCGCTTGATGTGGCAGAGTCCACCTTTAATATAGGGTCGGCAGCCTCCTCGAGCCCCCAGTTAAATAATCAGAACAATCCCATCAGGACTGATGCAGGAGAGGTCCCCAGGCTCTTTCCGGGTGCACAGTATCAGGGCAATGGCCCGTGCAGGGGCAGCGTTGGTCGGCTGTGTTATCTTGCCGGCAATGCAGATGGCTTTCTCTTGTTGTGGGGCCCGCAATCCCGCCGGCAGTCCCGCGCCGCGGGTACAAGGTTCAGGCGCAGGGAGCGAGTCTCTGCTGCGCCGGTAAGGCATCTGTCCCGGCCGTGGAGTCACTGCAGCCGCGGGAGCTGTCTCGGTGATTGTGCCGTCGGCCGGAGCACAGGGCTTCCGAGCGTGTCGCTGGTAGCGGTCAGCAGCGCTCCGAGGGTGTGATGGAGCCGTTGCCCGCAGCAGGAGCGGTTGTGGAGGTAAACTGCCTCCGGACTCCCAGGGAAGAAAGGAGCGGCTTCTTCGGGGTCACTTCTCTGCTTGCACCCTCAGGGTGTAGTTTGGGTGCGATTGCAGCACCGATGGAGCTATTAAACTGTCCTACGTGAATAAGGTGAGCCGGAGCCGAGATAAAATGCGGCCATGAAGGATAGTCCCACCCCCGAAAGTCCTGTTTTAGTCACTTTTACATTTTATCATTGCTCTCACCCCTAGAGGTAGCATGAGACAGTGTCTACAACCCCCAAAAGTTGCTCAGGTAGTGCAGCTTATCCAGGATGGCACATCAATGCGAGCTGTGGCAGGGAGGTGAGCCATGTCTGTCAGCACAGTGTCCAGAGAATGGAGCAGATACTGGTCAGTACACCAGCATATATGTGTAGGTTACCATAAGAGGGCAAGTACCCAGCACCAGGACCTCTTCCTTTGTGCAAGGAGGAACAGGATCAGCAGTGCCAGAGCCCTGCAAAACGGCCTCCAGGAGCCACTAATATCCATGTTCCTGCTCAACCTGTCAGAAACAGACTCCATGAGGGTGGTATAAGGGCCTGACATCCACAAGTCAGTGTTGTGCTTACAGTCCAAAACTGTGCGGAGCGATTAGCATTTACCAGAGAACACCAAGATTGGCAACGTTGGTGACAGGGCACCTGCATGGATGAGAGCAGGTTCACAGACAGACGTGACAGAGTCTGGAGACGCCGTGGAGAACGTTCTGCTACCAGCAACATCCTCCAGCATGACTGGAGTAAGTTAACTATTAAACTATGCAAGGATCCTAGGCTGACTGAGGGAGACATGTATGGAACTAGGTGCAACAAAGTGCAGTTTCTCATCTATTTTTCAGTGTATGATGCTCCTGAATGTATGAAAGTGGTTGTTTTGCGCTCCAAAATAGAGTCTTAAGTTCATCGCCCCTCGCCTGTGTGTTTGGTGTATTAGTGAACTTAGGCGCATTAGTAATGCCTCAAACATGTATAAAGGCTATAGATAGGCTGGAAATAAGAGAAGTCATTAGAATAGCATGTCAGTGATAGAAACTACGGGACTGATCCTGCTTGGAGGACCACAGGTCCCAGCAATACCTGTGCTGTGCTGGCTCTTGCGGGTGAGAGCAGCAAAAATACATTTAAAATTTAATGTAGTAAAAATTAAAAATTGTAAAATCTCAACATCATCATCAGGGGTTATTTAATGTAAAATTTGTTTTAGATTCTATTACATTTAGGAGATATTTTTATATTTTTGGGATTTTATATATATTACATTAATTTTATATGATAACTTTTTTTATTACATTTAAATAATTAAATTTTATACAGTTTGATAATTATAATAAATTACTTTTTATTATTGCACTGGTGGAAGGTGAGAAATATTGGGCATTTTTTCCATAACAGCAAATCTAGCTCCACTGCGACTACACAGGTCAGGCAGATCACATGGACATAGGTCTGCCTGTTCGAGCAGTAACGTGCCTAGTTTTGCCGAAACACATTCATATATGGCCATGTTCACACGGCTTATTTGGGGACGTATTTCAGCCCGTAACTCGCAGCGTACTGCGCGAATTACGGGCTGAAATACGTCCCAGTCATTACGGTAATCCACAGTTCTCATAGAGAACTATGGATTATGTGTCCTCTCCCCACTCGGCGACTCTGCCGTGGGGGGAGATAAGTGACATGTCATTTACTAGCGGAGTATACGCACCAATAGTAATGATAGTCTATGGGCCGGCGAGGTGCCGCCCCTGCTCCCGCCCCTGCACCTGCCCCCGTCCACACGGCGTGATTGCGGGGCATAATTACGCCCCACAATTAAGCCGTGTGAACATGGCCTTAGTGTCTAATATTACGAGTGTGGTGCGACGCCCCCAGAACACCCCTAGAACACCCCTTCATGTTAGGTGCATTAGAAAGTGTCGAGTCTTACAAACAATGCGCCTAACACATTCGTTAGGCGCAATAGACATAGTATCCGGATCAGTTAGGTGCATTTTACGCCAGAAAAGTGTGACAAACCCGATCATACATGTCGCCCTGAGAGTCTTCTTGATGATATCTGCAGTCTTAGGACTGATGATATCTTTGCACCCTTGTCATGTTTAGCAGGATACCCCATCCTGTGATATTATTGTGAAATGTGTATATAGCACTGTGCTGTCATTCCACTGTTTGCTGTGGCCACTGCTGGGTTAACCATCATGGTCCTTACATACTGCTTGGAGCTGTAAGTTGATTGATGTGTGGTTGGACATGACAAGTAATAGGTGTGGAGCAATTACTGTTGAATACAAGCCTGAAAAAGCAGAGTATTGTGGCCTTAAGTCGAGTTTATTGAGAGACTAAGGTGTTTCAGACTTGGTTCAAGGGTCCGTCCTAGTGACTGTGTACACCAGGGGTGTCAAACTATTTTTCACTGAGGGTCACCTGGTTGTCCTAAAATGGCAATTTGAGGGCTTTGAAGGGTGGCTTTGGTGTTTGGGTAGGGATGTAGGAGCTGTACCACTGCTTGTGAGTTGCTGAACAAAGTGGCACCCCTACGTCTGCCAAGCATTTTCTGCATAGTCTGCTAAAGAGAAGGGCAGATACTTGTCCTTCCATGTTTGCTGTGTGTAAACTCACACATAAAACATTGTGGAGGGCTGGATTCGGCTTGTGGGCCTTAGGTTTTGCACATGGTGCACACGATACCCCCTGGCTCAGACCCATGGACACAAGGGTTAATAGACTGTGTTGATAGAGGTTTTCCATTCCAAGTCACAATGGGCAGAGACTGAGCTAGTTACATAGCTTTGTGTTGTATCAGATCTAGAGCCACAACTATTGTGTCAAGAATGGTACCTCTGCCACCAAGCATCGTGAGCCTGCATACAGATGTAGCAGAGTCCAGCCTGACCGTGATATCACGGCTTTTCGTGCTTTCTGCTCTCATCTGTAAACAAAGGCCATTGAAAAGCATTGATAAAGTAGAGATAACACTCTGTGCCGTGATATCACAGTGCAAAATCTGTTCTGTTTAGTTCTGCTACATCTGTATATGGTTATTGCAACCACCAAGCTCCAAGTGCCTCACCGGAGTTAAATCCATAAATCCACTTGCAAGGACTGGGTCTATTAACTTTATGCTGCCCCATCTCTTACACCAATAGGCAGTTTTGGATTCTCCAGTATATTGAACAGTTTTTAGTATTGTTGTTTATTAAGAAACATATATATGTCACAGATAAAAATTAAATAAATTAATTAATGCTACTTAAAAATTAACTACTGTGTCTGAAGTGGAAAGTTACAGACACTCAGATCTTATCAAAACAGCACAGAATAATACTTCCAGTCTCTAGTCCATACACATATAGGTTATCTCATTTAATGTTCCCTTCAGCTCAGATCTGGATGACTCCTCTGCTGGGGATACGATTTACCTCTAGGGAGTCGTTAACCTGTAAAGCGCAGAGTATAAAGTGAGCCTGATCCACAGCGAGCCGCATACGGTGTCGGAGGTTATTATGTCGTCCCTATGTATTATTCTCTGAAGAAAACATCAGCTACATTGAAGAACTCTTCAATCCATCTGTCTGGGGATGAAATTATCACTTATACCTCTTAGCGCTATAAGTGAGGAATGCTGCGCTGATTCACCTTCACTGTTCTACAGAAATCAGCATTTTACAGCTGACTTTTTTATTTTATTTTATTACTATTGTTTTATTATACTTTACACATATATCTGGGTAAGAAATCAGAATGGAAAACCAAATGTGGTAAGAACTGTGCTGGACAATGAGTGAATGAAAGCCTGGACATGGAACATCTTGGGCTCTTTTTGCTCACATTAGTAGCGCCTGAATCTATGATCCTGTTCTATTGCAGGTTATAGATTTAGCACTTTCTACCTACAAAGCGACACTTCCGGCTCAGGGAAACCACTTTAAAGTGCTCTACCTGTTCCTGCAGGAGCAGGATTTTCCATACTGAAGCTATAAATGTGTAGCTTCATACAGTTGCCATGCGCCCCGCCTCCCGTATGCCCCCAATCTGTGTGGGCACTCTGTAATGTGCCTGATATTGGAGTGCACATGATTTAAAAGGACTGTGCCAGTTTTCGGGCTGAGAAGACGCCAGACTTCTGGTGCAGCCCCGTTCATACCTGTCGCCCCTTACTTCTATTATTCATCCTAATGTGCCTCCTGCACCTGGCTGGTTCTGGGTGTATCATAGACTACTTAGTATCATGTGATACCACAGGATTTATACATCAAAATGATTTGGCCATAGTGAAGGCCAAAGTATCTCCAGCCTACCGGTTATTTAGGTGTCACTTACTACTCTTTAAGCACTTGACTCAACAAGAACGTTCGCCCTCCTGTGCTTTCATTTGCTGCTTTTCACCTCATGCTCTAGATCCTGGTTCATGTTTTTTTTTTCCATCTAAATACATTTACAGATGTAGCAGAGCTAAACAGAACAGATAATTCAGCATATAATCACGGCACAGAATGTAATTCAATGCTTTTCAATGGCCTTTGCTTAGAGATAAGAGCAGATAACACAAAAAGTTGTGATATTACAGTCAAGCTGTACTCTGCTATCTCTTTACTACAACACCTGGGGCCACATGCATGAAAACTGTCTAGGTCTAAAACTCACTTTGTTGCCCATAGCAACCAATCAGAGCGCCCCTTTCATTTCTTATAGTGCTCTGGAAAAATGAAAGGGGAACTCTGGTTGGTTGCTATGGGCAAAAACGTGAGTTTTAGACCTAGACAGTTTTCATACATGTGGCCCCTGGTGTCAGCTGGTTCCTGCAAATTTGTCCTTCCATAGCTTGTCACACTGCTCAACATATGCTGAGATGTTTCATGACCATTGTGTTTTCATGACCCTCAGCATTGCAGATTCATTTCATACATAACCTCAACCTCACCTGATTACCACTCATCCCCCACCACCTCCTCCTTTTAGCTTTCCCCTTTCTTAGAATAACCACACAAACACCTGCTTTTTGGATAATTTGACCACAGTAGCCAAAATACAAACATATATAATATATAAATATTTCCCAAATGCAACCATCCCCCCCCCCCTAGCTCCTCGCACTCAACTATAACACAAAGAACACAGATGTGGCTGGAGTCCTCGGAGCTAAAAGATCTGGTGAGCCCAGTTAATAAACCAAAACAACCTCGTTGGAGGTATTATCCCCAGCCGCGAAACAGAGGCTTGGGGGCTTGACAGCCACACTGATGGCTGAAATTCTCACCGGTTCACAAGGACCCCACCCTGAAAGAGCCCCACCTTTGCTAGACCAACAACATCACACACCTCAACATTTGGGGGGCCATAACCGTTATGACTCCCCCACACCAATTTTTCCACAAACTCCGAGGACCCCTAACTGCCACAAGGCTGCTATGACAAACAACACAACCCAACAGCCAACCCCTTACCAATGCCTAAACTGCACCCCCACAGCTCAACACTCCACCAGAGGTAAACCATCCATACTAATGCTGACCATTTTAGGGTGGGACTTCCTTGCCGTGTTGCGTATGTCTGCCTCCGATCCAAAGGGGATGTTAACAAGTAACCTCCCCTCCATGCTAAGCTCCATCATCTCCGGCCACTCACTGCAAGCTGGGTCATGTGAGGCCTCCCCCCATAGTATTATTATTATTAGTATTATTAGTATTATTCCTTTTTATTTATCTGTTATATTTTTTTATTTATTTATTTTACACATTGTGCCCCCGCCCTCAATAAGGTCAGAAAAAGTACTTCTTCTTGGAACATTTTCACACAACTATTATTTGGTTACTTCCCCTGTAGCAATAACAAATTGAGTCAATATGGATTTGTGCTACACACCAAAATCACTGAAGTAAACTACCTAAACAAATCCCTAATCTACAATATAACTTTTAATATTTTATCCATAAAATAATGCATGATAATAATCAATTGAGACTATAATCCAAATGTCTATAAATTATCTGCAACAAGTATATATAAACATTTTCCTTAACAAAAAATCTGCGCTTATCCTATAACAGACTTAGTAATGGCTCCGACAGGGACGGCCTAGTCTCTGATGGCTAACCCTGTTATACTCCTAATATACCCCTATAACGCCTAAAGATGTATGACGAAATATACATAGGATTCAAATGATACTTTATAAATACTATACTAAATAGGGGATATTACTGAAGACACTAAATAATAGGGGTGAATTCAAAACGAGAGACCTAAACCATCCAAGTTACAAGAAGGTTCTCTCATGCAGTATAAGCTTCGCTTACAGTGAGTACAGGAAATAGTACAACCTTAGCCTCTGTGCAGGAAACAAAAGATAAATCAAACCTTATCCTCAACGTGTTTCCCCCCTTCCATAATTGGGGGTTTCTCAGGGGGACTTAGAAAGGAAAGTCATTTAGCCTAAAGATAATAGTCTCCAAGATATGCTGGTGCTAACTGCTTTCCCCTGTAATTAAGATTGATGTATTAGTCCCAGTTGTAGGGGAAATAATAGACCCCAGCACTGGCTACAGGGTTGATCTGAGTCAGGTAAGATCCAGCAGCATCGTAATGCGCCAAAAACACGGGCGATGGGCAATGAACTTTAGACTCCATTTATAATCACACAAAAACCACTTTCATACATTCAGGTGCATTATAAACTGAAAACGAGTCTCGACAATTCACTTCGAAGCACCTTCCTTCATACATGTCGCCCTTAACATGTGTAAGGTTTTTTTGTGTGTAATGTAACAATTGTTTTTTATTAAATATTTTTATTTTATTATTTATTTTATTTATTTTTTTACACTTTGTTGTATTTTACGTTTTTTTTTTATAACCCATGAAGGGATAACTGTGTTACATTTTTTATGCTAATACATTATAATCTGTGTCAGTTAGACACAGGCAGTGATCAGGGCAGCACACAGTCTGCCCTGATCACTGGTTTGATACACAGACAGCCCTGGGGCTACTCTAGGTCCCCAGGGCTGACTGTGCAGCCATTGCCTGGACTCTGTCAGGTCACCGAAGTCCCGATCACTCAAAAAAAGCAGGGGAAAGCCATTTGATTATGCTGCAGTCACGAACCACGGCAGTCAAAGGGTTAAGTGCCAGGAAGCAGAGATTCCCTCCGCTTCCCGGAGCTTGCAGAGACTGTGAAGTACAGCCCTGTTTATAGGACTGCTGTGGCGCCAGGCGCTGCAAACCCCAGCGTCAAAACTCGGCAGGCGGTCGTTAAGGGGTTAAATCCCACAAATAATAGGAGATGGGACATTAAGAGCTATAGGCTATGATCACACTGCTTATTTTGGGATGGATTTCAGCCCGTAATTCATGCCGTACTGCGCGAATTGCGGGCTGAAATCTGTCCCAGTCATTACGGTAATCCACAGTTCTCATAGAGAACTAGGGATGCCGTCTCCTCTCCCCACTCGCAAAATACGGCGAGCGGGGAGAGAAGTGACATGTCATTTATTTATGGCGTATACGCGCTGTGGATAATGAATGTCTATGGGGCTGACGAGTAGCCGGCCACCCAGCCACACCCCCGCTGCCAAGCACAAGGCGTAATTGCGGGCGAAATCCGTCCCGCAATTACGCCGTGAATAAGCCATGTGAACTCGGCCTTAGCGTCCACCTGAAGTTGTGCAACAATAGTAGAAAAAGGGAAAAAAGAACAAAGGTGCTTTTCTTGTGAAGTGTTTTAACCCAATTAATATAAAAAAATATGTCAATGTGTACTGTGCTCACTTTTATAGGTTGTGCTGATCTAGACACAATTCTGTAACACGTAATGAATCTGCTCCACCAAACAGTTATCCACTGCTGCACCGGAGGAAGGACTTTTAGCATCTAAACTATCTAGCATCTCAGGATATCAACTTCCACTGCCAAATATCAATATGAGAAGTTTCAGGGGCACGGGATTCAAGAGGGTTATTTTCACCACATATAGGGAAAGGTAAATGGAGACTATTGCCAAATACATTGATGTTATGATTTTGCTTTATTTAAGAGATAAAGAAAATGTTATCTATTGCTTGGGTACACAATTTTCTCTATGTTACCGACCACCTCTCTCTGCTCTGAGTCCTTCAAGCTTCCTTGTTGACCATGGCATTGTTACTCCCTGCTTAATGTTATCAGTAGCACATGAGCTTGTTTGTTTAAGTTAATGACATGAGCTCTGTAACTTTGTGTACTACAGTCTATAAACCTTCAGCAGTCATATCACTGTAACAGGCTCAGCTAAGGATAGCACAGCTGATATACTAAATAGTGCTAGTTGTAGACCAGCCCATAGCCTGACCAGACAGTGTGAGTCTAAAGTTGGCAGTGGATCTGTGAAACAGTATAGTGGGAAAACCCCTTTAATTGTGGTTAGAAATCCATAGTACATAAAAAAGGACAGCACATTTAATGTTACGTACTAGCTAGTTAGACATGGAGGCAGTGGACATGGTGGCCCGAGGAGGTGCTGTGTAGCATGAAACATGTTGTCCTTTTTAAATACATAAAATCTTTCGTTATGGACTTCTAACCCTGCTTGACGACTCATTAAACCTGAGACTCCCCATATTGATGTTGGGCGATGGAAGTTGATATCCTAAGATCCCTAACAGTCTCTGTAAATTTTATAGATTTATATAATTTGTATTTTGTATTATTATCCTTTTTCTCATTCATAGGAAGTTCTTAGAAGAAACCAGACAAAGATCGTGGAGTTTATATTACTTGGATTTCAAAATCTCGGCTTTTTCCGTATTCCATTCTTTATTCTCATCGCTTTCCTGTGACCGTGGCTGCAAATCTGTCAATCTTCTCCATAATATCATCAAATTACAGCAAGAAAATGAAATCTCCTATGTACGTTTTTCTCAGTCATCTCTCGCTCTCCGATATCTTCATCAGCACGACTGTTGCTCCTAATGCATTGCAGGTCATTCTGTTGGGTAATACTAGTGTGCCATCTCTGGGCTGCATTACTCAGTTATATTTCTTTGGGGCCTCCACCATTTTGGAATGTTGTCTCCACACAGTGATGTCTTATGACCGATATTTGGCCATTTGTCGACCACTGAGATAAATGTCTATAATGAATGCTAGACTTCTTAATGGTCTTCTTGCATACTCATGGATGGTGGGCTTTCTGATACCTTTCATTAGCTATATACGTATTGTTTATCTAAAATTTTGTTGCCTTAATGTCATTGACCACTTCTTTTGTGATATTGCTCCTCTTCTAGAACTGTCTTGTACAGATCAATTGTTGTTGAAAACTGAAATCTCTATTGTGGCTTTGTTTTCTACTCTTCTCTAGATGTTATTCATCATCATCACTTATATTCTTATATTTTACTCTATCTTTCACATGTCCTCAAGGGCTGGTAAAGAAAAAGCCTTCTCCACTTGTAGTTCACACCTGGCTGTGGTTTGTACATATTATGGGACACTCATCATATTGTATTTATCTCCAGTAAGAAGATATTCCTTCAGCCTAAACAAGATATTATCACTTATTAACACAGTGGTGACCCCATTCTTCAATCCTATCATATATACTTTAAGGAACCAAGAGATCAAAACGGCCCTTAAACTCCTCATTAAGTGTTGTTAGACATGAAATCTTGAGCTAAAACAAATCAAAATATTTTGCATGAGATTATATTTATGAGAACAGGTTTGTCACTCCGCACGTTTCTGCTGTTGAGGAACAAGGAGCGGTAGGGGTTAATCACTATGGCTTGTCAACACACCCTGGGACAGGCCTTGCTGATGAGCCTAGGATTGACAGCTCAGATGCTACTCAGGTCAGAGGGTGTGTCGCACAGGCCAATAGGAGGGCACGGAGGCCGCACCAATCGACTGCTGGGGCGGTGTCCTTTCACTTCATTTAAACCTCCTCAATTCTGTGAGTCTTTGCCTATGAAAGGTTATCCCTGCGCTTATCTCCTGTATTCCCTGCTTGTGCATTTTTGCTTGTTTCTTGACCATGTTTTGACCTCTGATTCTGTACCACGTTCCTGTCCGTGTTTTGGAACTTGGCTTGTTTCTCGTTATTCTTCCGGCTTCCAATTCTTGGCTTTGATGTACCTGTACCATTACCGACCCGGACTGATCGATTCTGCGTTCCCCTGACAGCCCTGCACCTAGTAGCGTAGGGTCTGTCGTTCATTTGGAGTCTGCCATCTAGGTCAGCACACCACGTAGGCAGGGACAGTGGGCTGGGTGGCAGTCAGGGCCCACTGCACCTTCTCTGAAATGACAAGGTTACAGTGCATGCATCAAAATACAGATGTAGCAAAATTAAACACGACAAACAATGCACCATGATATCACAAAATGCTACCTCAACCTTTTCACGGCTTTTCAATGGATTTTCTTTACAGAGAAGAGCATATGACATGAAAAGCCGAGATATCATGGCCAAGCTAAACCTTGCTGCATCCATACTTTATTAATACAGTTATAGAGAACCCTGTGTTATACAGGACTGTCAAAATCTCTAATTCTAACATTGTCTAATATCTAAAGCCTCTTCCAGATCCAACTATGTCTACAGAATCTCCTCAAGAGTGAAAATTCATCACTATATCAGCTTATTATTGAAGATGAAGACCAACAATGTAATTGCTTTAAATGAAGGGAACATCAGGCAGTATTGCCCCAATGCTCTTTCTTAATTGTTGAATGTTTTGTAGGACACAAAGCAGTAAAAGACAAAAGAGGGGGAGAAACAGACAAAGACCTTTGTGCAATAAAAGACATAAGCAGTACGGATTTGTAATATAAAATCACTCTTCTAAGCTTAAGAGGTTGTGCGATTTGAGGCAGAACACACCTTGGGGCCTCATACATATGACAGAGAATTGGATGCAGCAAGTGGCTCCGTGGATATCCTTCTCCAAGCAAGAAGTATCGGAGTTAAATTGGTAGAATATAGCACAATCTATTCATCTATAGAATGATAAATACCACGGATGGAGAACAGCGCAGGGTGACCCAGTGTTAGAAAAGTTTTAAAATAACATTTATTTTTTTATTTTGTGCTGTTTTGAGCATTTCATCCAGATTCATCAGGAAACAAGATATATGACTACAAAAATATTAGCCTCCCCTATAGTAATGAAGGATATAGAATACAGCAGTTGAAAGATGTCTGATGAACAATCTGCTGCATTTCCCCATGGAGGCCAACAGTTGTGCAAAATATCACCCTCACGATGTTTATCAGACATTTTTTTAACTGCTGCATTTTAGGGTTAATTTTAGGGCAATCCATCATTTGAGTTGATCCGCCCCTGTCAGGGTGATGTCCCCACTGTTAGGAAGGGGTAATAGAGGGACAGAATAATATCACTGATTATTTCCCCTCCACCCCTCTCTCTGTTTTCATCAACCATTTTTTTTTATCAGTGTGTTTTTACACAAACTTCAATTTAATATTGACCAAAGTTTCCAGTAGTAATTTATGTTCAGCATTGACATTATTATGCTCCAAAGAGTCGTGTGATACTACTCTATGGCGAATCACTGTGTAATCTTAGCCTAATTCTTAAAGCATTATGTGCTTATTTAATATCCTCTATGTCATGTATGTAAATAATAATGGGAATTGATTGGCTGATGTATGTGAATGTAGGCAATGGTTGGTCTATGCTCACATACACGATGGGAGCTGCATATCAATTGTGTACATGGCTATAATATAGTAATGTCTCCCTAATATTATACATAGACACAAACTAGTTTTTCTTACAGTTTGTGTGTAAATATATGGGAAAATGTCATGTTTTATCACCTGCCACAACAAAGAGGTGTTCACTTTGGGGATATGGCTAAGTGCTGCATGATATAGGAGGTGCAGAGATTTGTCAATTATCCTTTTTCTGCCCCATTTAGTAGGGTCTTCAGTTTGTACATTTCTGTAGCTTCCAGAACCCATGATATGCCCCATAGCAGTCACCATGTACAACTATAAGAATACAATGCAGAAAGCCAGTAGTGATTTGTAGAAAGCAAAATGTTCCTTTGGCTACCAAAGCCTATACATTTCTAGGAAAGAGGTGATGATGAGTATGAGGCAGGTTGCTCATAATTGAGCAGTAGAATATCAGAACAAGGTACTGTTTAGGGTCAATCTATCTCTAATGAATCAGATTCAGAAGCCAGAGTTGACTCATCTGAAGAGGAAGACAACAGGACCTGTCCAGAAGATCTGTTGGCTCAGACCTTTATTACCATTACTATGATATGTGTTGCTTGCAAGACAAGAGCAAAGCTAAACATGGCTCAAGGTATTCATCTGCCACCTGCTATAACTGTGTAAATCCCTGTCGTCTGTTCTGACTATGCAGTTAGCCAGGAGGAAAGGGGACATTTGGTTTAAAGTCCACACAAGCAGTTCTTTACATACATTGGTGTAACTGGAATTGATCATTGGGTTAACATCCTAGAGGCTATCCCATAAATCTCCCTATGTGAAACTAGACACTTCTCCCATTTACACTTATTCACAACGTGTATAGGGAATCATATGAATTTATTAAAGCTGGTGTGAGGACGGACTCTCAGGACGACATGTCCCCTGTATATGCAAGCGCTGTTTTTTTTTTTGTCTATTTTGCGGAAAAAATACTTTGAACGTCATATTATCAATATAAATGAACTGTAATATACCAAAATTGGACGCATTATACGCCGGGCACATTAAATATAGTATCGATGACACACTGTGTGCCTCCATAATGCAATGCACCTCAATAGGTGCATTACATACACTAGCAATGAAATTCATAAAAAAAAAAAAAAAGAAGTCATATCATCTGTGAAACATGGTGGTGGTAGCGCCATATTTTGGGTTTATTTTGCAGCCTCTGGGCCAGAATGACTTGCTATCATTAATGGAACAATGACTTTTGAATCATACCAGAAATTTTAAAGGAAAATGTCAGGACATCTGTCCATGAGCTGAATTGCAAGAGAATATGGGTCATGCAGACAGACAACAAAAAACACATAAGTTGTTCTAGCAAAGAATGGTTAAAGAAGAATAAAGTTAAAGCTTTGGATTGGCCAAGTCACAGTCCTGACCTTATTCCAATAGAAATGTTGTGGAACGAGCGGGAGTTCATGGAAGGAGACCAATAACTTACAGGGGTGAAGCTGTTTTGCATGGAGGAATGGGCTAAAATTTCTCCAAGCCAAAGTGCAGGACTAATCAACAATTACCAGTTATAAGCGGTTACTGTTGCACAAGGGGGTCCTACCAAATACTGAAAGCATAGGTTCACATACTTTTGTCACTCACAGATAAAGATGTAGAAGAGTTCATCTTGTGGTGAAGTCATGGCTTTTCATCTTATTTGTTGTTATCTTTAAACACAACTAGTGAAATAGTAAAAAAGTTGAGATATCATTCTGTGCAATGATATCATGGTGCATTATCTGTCAAGTTGAATTTTGCTACATCTGTATATGATGTTGACAATTTTCCTCAACAAATAAATGACTAAATTTAATATTTATGACTCATTTTTTTGGATTTGGTTCTCTTTATACTACATTTATATCACAACGCATTATGGGAAAAGAGCTGAGAAGCTCAAGCAGCCTCTATTTGAAGTAAAAAGTCCTCAATTTGCTACAGACTCACTGAATCTTTTGAAAGCAAAAGGGATATTAGCCAAGCCAGTAACACCCATTTGCAGACAGCTGTTTCGGAGTTTTGCTCCTCATCAGTGCAGAGCAGAGTTTACTGGATGGTTGGGTGGGAGGCAATGAGTGCCTCAGACCTCAGATACGTAGTGGAAGGCAAAAGGCAATTCAAAACTCCACACGCTTATATGGTGCTCTCCCCAAGGGGAGATGTTCCCTTTTCTGAACTACTACATAAAAATTCTGGAGGGTTTCCAAACTTTGAAGTACAACTGTATACAGTATATATTATCAAACCTAAAATGAACAATGGATATTTGTATTGCAATAATATGTATATGTGTGTAATTAGTCATTATGTTTACAGTCCATGATCTCTTTGGTGATCCTGTGGGATTAACATTAGATTTAATTGCCATTTGAGTTACTCATTTTTCTTAATCAGTTTTAAGGGCTTATTAGTGGCCTCCAGGGATTATTTTACCAGAGAATATAAACTGATTTCTGAAATGCAATTACTTCAGGTTTCCTCATGACTGTCAAGTATTCTATGCTGTAATATGTTGAGCACCTCAGACCTTAAGGGTTTGATCCCACTTTTTAGGTTTTATAATTCAATTTATGAAGCTAAAGCCGGAACTTATCACAAATAAAGCACAAATCTATAGGAAACATTGAGTCTTCACTTCTTTTAAAATACAGTCTTGGCTTTGGAATCAAAAAGTGCAATGAAAAGTTTAAAACACACTATTAGCTACTTGTTTTGAGAAACCAGAACTAAGAAATTCACAAACTATTGGTCACATCTGAATTAAATGACGAGATGAAGTAATGAAATCTTAGCTTGTACCCAGCAGTGATGGAAAAGAGAGATCCACTATTTACTCTACTTCTCTATCTCCATCATGTGTCTCACTTGTCACCTCTTTCGAAGGGATGAAAATGGAAAACCAAAGGGAGGTAAGTGCAAGATTTTTGTACATTCTGGATACATTGTATTTATTTCATAATGATGTAAGGCTATGTCTACACAGCACACAAAAACGGTCGTATTTTCAGCAGTTTTAGCATTTTTTTTGTAGTTTATCCAGCCCACAGACTTTAATAGAGAAAATGACTTGTAGTCTACACAGGTCTTTTTTTTAAAGGGAATGTGTCATCAAAAAATGACATTGTTTAACTCACATTTTTATGTTAAACACATTTTTTTTTTAGGAATTTTTGGTTATTTTTTTTTTTAATTTTCCAGATCACTTTCAATATTTTTTTTATAATTCTTAAGTCCTGCAGTTCTCACTTTGGCCACTAAGCCTAATAATCACTTGACCCTTCCTGTTCTGTTTACAGAGCTTTTCAGTAGTCTGCTCAATATCAGTAAAAGCAGGGTCACACTGAAAGGAGACACCATTGTGTACAGATAACACAGAATCCACCAGTCACAAGAGGAGATGTCACAGAACCCCTCTCGCCTCCCTTCACAGTGAAAACTATCCTATAGACGTTTATGGGACAGAAACTGTCTTAAGAATCCTATGTGCATGAAGCTGCTGTAAAGCATCTCTCTGACTGCTGTTAAAGTAGTGCAAGCAAGAATGTCTTCCCCACAATCATCTATAGACGCCCGAATAGAGAAATCTACAGTCAGGAAATAAAAAACGACTGAGAGGAAAAGCATATGGATCAGGGGCTTGATTTAAGAAGTTAAAAAAAAATTGGCGACAGATTCCCTTTAAGCTCATTTTCTGGCTCCACTAGATTTAGGAACATGTTGTATAATCCGCTGGTGTTTTGGCATCAGTTTCCCATACAATCAATTGTACGGGACGATGGTGAAAACACGAGAACCAACCACGTTTTTTTCAAAAACAGTAACTAAAACTGCGGTCATGCATCAGACAAAAAACGGTCGGCTTTTCAATGGTTTTTGTCAGATTACCCTTAGGTGTCACCAGGGTAAGGGTTGCAGTGGAGAAGGGAGGATCCCTAGGTGACAAAAGAATGGGAATCTAGGGAAGTGGAGAGAGTCAGAAAGCAGCCTATGGAAGCCAGGAGATAGTTGTGGAGACAGAGGTCACCTTGTTGTAAATGTAGTTGTTTTGATTTTCTTCTTTCCCTGAATATAGCTGAACCAGAGAGAGTGTCTATACCGGGGAGTGGACTGGAGTATGAGGACACATGTATGGAGAGGAAATCTTCTATCAAAGCATTTGTGAAAAGACTGAAAACAGTGACACCCGGCTCCATAGTCACTGGTTGGCAGTGTTCTGCCCTGTAAACTTCTTGTTCCGGTTCAGTTCATAAAGTTTTATCTGCAACTGGGTTGCAACCTTCTCCTCACCAGTATTACAGTACTCACACTGGTCTCCACTTATTGCAGCATTTTCTTCACCATCGTTGTTAACTTAAAACATTTATTGTGACTTAATTTTAAAAGATGACAATATGAACAGTATGAATTAGTTATTTGGAAACTGACAAGTGGGCTGATCAAGTATAAAGGAGATGTTACAAAAGCACTGAAAATAATCCTACAGAGTCATAGAAATAAAGCAAGTAGCTAAGAGAGTAACAGCAGGTTCAGGTGAAACAGTAGGCATAGAATATCTGATACAATCTACAGATAACAGTGTCGAATGTATTGACTGTACTCGGAGTAAAATCCAAGGGCGACATGTATGAAGATCGGTGCGTCGGACGCCCGTTTTCACGGTATTTTCCATGAAAGCTGCTCCTGATTTATGTCGGCGCCCGAGGTGCGCTCATACATGCGGTGTAAAGTTCCCTGTGCCTGGCCTGTGTGTGAGGCGCATTGCAGAACTTAGGCACAGAAGGACTGCGCCTAACATGTATTAAGTTTCTATACAGGCTGGAAAGCAGCAAAAAATCATTAAACATGTTAGTGAAGAGCAAAAAGAGTTGTCTTTAAAATGAACGAATGAATAAAGAGAAATATCAAAGATGTATAAAATCCATTGCAATATATAGAAAAAGTTGATCATTTAAAATGAAAGCAAGTATATATAAGCTCTCCAAAGAAAGAAATATCAGCTAGAAAAGGTCTTTAAAAACAGGGAGAGAAATAAACTAATTTTACATTAAATAAGCCAATGCTGATGTTGTACTGATGTTAATTTGTGTCCTTTTTTTATTAAAAAAAAAAGATGTATTTTTGCTTCTTTCACCTTTTATTCTATTTAGTATATACAGCAGGAGCCAGCACAGCACAGGTCTTGCTGGGGGCTGTGGTCCTCTAAGCAGGATTTCTACGTTTCCATGGCTTAGTTCTGGTCGTATTTACGTCCGCATATACATCCGGATTTTCCATTGGTAGCAATTCTAAGCTAATTGTTCATTCGTTTAGGCTGAGTTGGTGATGTATTTGCGGAAGTAAATATGTCCGTAAATACGCCCAGAACTAAGCCCTGGGAACATAGAAATCCTGCTTGGAGGACCACAGGTCCCAGCCAGACCTGTGCTGTGCTGGCTCTTGCTGTAGATACTAAACAGAATAAAAGGTGCAAGAAGAAAAAATACATCTTAATTTTTTATTAAAAAAAGGACACAAATTAACATCAGTACAGCATCAGCATTGGCTTATTTAATGTAAAATTTGTTTAATTCTCTCCCTTTTTAAGACCTTTTATAGCTGATATTTCTTTCTTTTCAGATCTTATATATATTTGCTTTCATTTGAAATGATCAACTTTATCTATACATTGAAATCTATTTTACAAAACGTTGATATTTCTCTTTATTCATTCATTAATTTTATAGACAACTCATTTTTATTAGTGTACTGTTGTAACTGTATTGTATGGCCCCATTACAATAAGTTCTAGCTTCACTGCGCCTCCTCCGACTCAGATAGACAGCTTTGAACTAGTTCTGCCTGTCGGAGCTGTAATGCGCCTCACTTTGCCAACCGCCATTCATATATGCGTCGATGATTTTGAATCTGGTGCGTCCCGCCCCAGAACGCCCACAGCGCGCCCATTACACGCCCGTTCATGTTAAGCGCATACGAAAGTGGCGAAGGTTGCACCTAACAGCGCATCCCTGCGTCCGACAGTGATGTCGGCACGGTGAGGCGCAGTATACGCCTGAAATCAGGCGCAAATCCCGATCATACATGTCGCCCCAAGTGCCTAAATAAATAAGATATGAAATGTATCACAAATTGAAAGTTCAACAATAACCTAGAAGGGGGATCTTCAAAACAGGGGAAGAAGAGGAGAGGTAGGACAGGATGGGGAAGGAGGTGCCACGTGTCCTATAATCCATACTGAAAACTACAGAGCACCATGGAGCCCATGAATTAAAAATGTATTGGACTGACCCTTGTGTGATGCTTAAATTTTTTTGAAAGTGAAAATAGTGCTCACAATATCAATGACATCTTCCAACTTGGGGTATAGGTTGATTTCCAGTTCCTTGCAATGGCTCAATGAGCTGCATGAAGGACGTGGGTCGCTACTCTTCTACTGCCAAAGGCAATGTTTTTTTATGCCTAACAAGAAGAGGGTAAACCCAGATCAGTAGGTAAGATCAGTAGGTATAGGTCCTTGGGCGCCTTGTTTATTAAAGGATTAGTCAGTAGGTTACATGTCCAGAAAATATGAAATAAAGATCCATAGGTTCTGTGTGTTTTCCAGCAGGTGGTTGATGATGTGGGATAGATTCAGGATAAGTGTAAGGGTATATAATACCAGCTGGTAGGCAGTTTTTGATAGTGCTCACTAAAGTTGGTACATGCTTAAGATCTATGGGCTCACAGGATTCATGTTTTCATTGAGCATCTGAATATAGTTGAGACAGGTCTTTTTTCCCAAAACATGGAGTTATTGTATATTAGGATGTCATAGTTAAATCTTGTGACTCTTAGGGCCACATGAATGAACCAGTTTAGGTTTTAGACCTAAACAGTTTCATACATGTGGCCCTTTGTCTTGTTTTAGTCTTAGATTTTAGGAACTGAAATACAGAAGTGTGGACTATGTGAGCTTGTCTGTAACTAAATGTGCAACTCTTAGATTTATTGAACAGTAATTTTCCTAAATACTGATAACGGAAGATGAACTGATACAAAGACACGCATATAATTCAGTCTACATGTACTTTATAGATACATACATATAGTTTATATATTTGATATTACTTTTTTATTTAATTTACAGGAATTTCTATGGAAAAACCAGACGATGGTCGTGGAGTTTATTTTACTGGGTTTCCAAAATCTCGGCTGTTTCCGTATTCCATTTTTTATTCTCATCGCTCTCCTTTATACCGCGACTGTGGCTGCAAATCTATCGATCTTCTCCTTCATATCATCAAGTTCCAACAAAAAAATGAAATCTCCTATGTACATATTTCTTGGTCACCTCTCGATCTCAGATATCTTCATCAGCACCACAGTTGTTCCTAATGCCTTACGGGTTATTATATTGGGTAACGCAGGCCTGTCGTCTCTTGGTTGTATTACTCAGTTATATTTTTTGGGGGCCTTCACTATTTTACAATGTTCTCTTCTTACAGTGATGTCTTATGACCGATATTTGGCCATTTGTAGACCATTGAGATACACATCCTTAATGAATATTAAACTTCTCTATGCTCTTCTTACATACTCATGGGTAGTGGGCTTTCTGCAGCCACTTATTACCCACACACTTATTCTACAACTAGATTTTTGTGGACCCAATGTCATAGATCATTTCTTTTGTGATGTTGCTCCTCTTCTAGAACTTTCTTGCTCTGACAGAACCTTGATAGATATTGAAGTGTCTCTTGTAGCTTTATTTATTGGCCTTTTCCAGTTGCTATTCATCGTCATCACTTATATTCTCATATTTTACTCCATTTTTCATATGTCCTCAAAGGCTGGAAAGGAAAAAGCCTTCTCCACTTGTAGCTCACACCTGGCTGTTGTCTGTACATATTATGGAACACTTATCATACTATACTTGTCTCCATCGAGAGGATATTCCTTCAACTTAAACAAAATGTTATCCCTAATAAACACAGTGGTGACTCCATTCTTCAATCCTATCATATATACTCTGAGGAACCAGGAGATCAGAATGGCCATTAAACTTCTCCTGAAACCTTAGCTTCACAATGAAATCTGAATCAAAAAGACCAAAACATCTTCACTAGTAAATAACCACCATAATAATCAGCTAAAATAATAGCAGAAACTTGAATACATATGGATAAGACATTGAAGGTCACGGTTATTTACTAAATGTAACAGAGCCTAAGCCTGGACAATGAAATATGAAAGTTTCCACTCAAGTCTGTCTTTTAATCACAACTAGGTCTCTTTTCTTTTGTCATATTTGTTTTTCCTCCTTGTTGTCACAGTTCATGCTGCGGTCCCTGCCTTGGACCGTCGCTGTGTCCGTGCCTACCATGTCTCTGCCTGGACTCCCTGTTCAGGGGTCCAAGCAGCCTGTGTTCTGCTGTATACTTCCCTGTCCGGTTGCTATTGCTTCCTGGGGTCCTGTACATGCTCTGCACCTCCTACGGCGCGCTCGGCAGCTTCCTGCCCTTTATAAGTTCTCTGTCCTGTTCACCTTCCTCTTAACCTTTGACCTCTGGTTATAAGTGGAAGTTCCTGTCTTTGCTCTGGGTTAGACCATTGTTGTGCCTCAGCAGAGTGCTGTGGCCATCTGAGCTCCTGCCAGCTTCTCTGGACATAACCCCTGAGATGCCTGTTTCAGTCCTGCAGTCCACCAGAGCTCCTGACCACCTGCCTATCATCTCGCACCTGCTGTATCCTGCCGCTGTACCTGTCTAGTTACTTGCTGAATCCTGATGTTGCACCTGTTTAGTTTCCTGCTGTATCCTGCTGCATATGTTTTCCTCCTGTACCTGTCTACCACTGCTTCTGTGCCTGTCCTGCACCTCAGCTGTCACTGCAGTTAGCCACATCAGGGGTAGCAACCTGGTGGTTCCCAGCAGCAAAGTCTATCCTGCTTTGCAGCGGGCTCCAGTGAAGACCGCGGGCCCCTTAGACTCCGCTCCCTGGCGTGGATCTCCGGCTACCATCTCGCCTGCGGTGATCACAGTGGATCCACACCTGGTTATCAGCGATGTCTACTGTTAACACCGGATCGTGACACCTGTCTTCCAAAAGCCATAACTTTTGTTTCATTTTTCAGTCTACATGAGGGACAAGATGTCCTTTCTAATGGTGCCATTGACATTGCCATAAAATGTACTGGGAAAACCCCCATAAAAATCTATATGGGGTAGAATGTGAGAAAAAACGTAATTGCATCATTTTTTCTCAGGGGTTCTGTTTTTATGGACTTCCCTGTTTAGTAAACTTGACATTTATTCCGCAGATTGATTTGATCCCAGTGACATCAAATATTTAGGGGTTTCCTTATGTTTTAGTACTTAATAAAATAAAAACATTATTCTTGAAAGATGAGCTGTAACGACATTTTCTGCAACCAATAACCCTTCTCTTTCTCCATCTATGGACCAGAGTGAGGGCTTGTTTTTTACAGGCTTAAGTGTAATTTTATGGGTACTATTTTGAGATACATGCAACTTATTGATCACTATTTTATACCAACTTTGGGGACATGAAATGTAATACCAGTTATGTGTAACTTTTTTTTTTTATTATTTGTAAACTGGCAAAAGAGGGTGTTTTAAATTTTTTTTTAAAGCTTTTTTTCCCACTTTTCAGTGTAATCCCCATTTGAAACTAGAGCACTTGGAGGAGGATAAGACGGTGTGATCTCTTTTACACTGTTCTTCATTATATATGCAACCAGAAAGTTGCACAAAGATTGCGTTCCTGTAATTTTTAAAATTTTTTTTATTGTAAACTGACAAAATGGGGCAGTTTTCAACATATAATATATACATGTACATTATATACTAGTATAATAAAAATATAATTAGAGATGGGCGAATTGATTCTATTTAAGTGGACTTCGATTAGAATTTCAGGAAAACTTCGATTCTGCACGAAATAGAAGTTTGGGGTGATTTCGCGGGAAGAAGGTTTTTGTAATTCTAAAATGGCCGCAAAGCACATGGGTGACATGGGAAGAGAACTCTGGAGGAGAAAGGAAAACCCAATGACATGTGCAGAGATGAAGCCAATCAGAGACCGCGGGATTCTGTGACGTCACAGCACTATAAGTACGGACGCCATGCCCGCTCCTCATACTGCTCTCCTTGTGCCTGACACTAGCAGCTGCTGCAGCAGCAGAGATCTCACACAAATTGCTTTTACCAGCGATTGGGGAGGGTGGGGGTCACTGCTTTTGTCAGAGACTGCTCCTCTTCCGTTATCATTTTGATTCAGTTTGTGGGGTATTGTAATTCAAGTCAGGGTGGGTTCAAATTTTCTCCCCCATATACATTTTAATTCCCATCTGGTCTTTTCCCTGGAGCCATTGAAATATCCAAGGGTTAATTAAGCCTGTTAGGGGTTTTACATGACTAACTTTTTCCTGGTCATTTGTGGAGCACATTTTATATCCAAGGGTTATTTAAGCGTGTTTGTGCTTTTATATTCAGTAAAATACACAGTGTTTTTAAATGCCACATACGAGTAAATTTTTCCTAGTCATTTGTTGAGCACATTTTATATCCAAGGGTTAATTAAGTGTGTTAGTGGGTTAATTTGGAGTCAAATGCAGGGTGTTTATTTATCATATACAGAAACTTCATTAAACAGGTCTGAACATTTTTGAACAAAAAATATGTCAGACAGAGGGGGCGGACAGGTCTTCAAAAATTCCTGGAGCAGGCAAGGTCGCAGCACAGTAAGGGGAGTTGCAGCAGGGTACTCGGTGGGGGCCAGAATTTCCGGTGTCATGTAGCGGCCGTGTGTTGGGTCAGAAACCCAAAGGGGTTTTGATTGGTTGAGTAGGTCACAACTTCATCAAGATGACATCTGACAACCCTACCCAACAGTCGGTGGGTTCTCAGATACAACTTTTTAGTTGGCATGGCCCGGAAACAATTCAGCGCCCCTCACCTGTCCTCAACCCACCTCTGTCCCTTTCGGGTCCCTCAACCAGAGAACTAGTATGTGGTCTGGGCTCAGCACCACTCAGCGCCACAGCGAGGACGAACAATTTGAGGACAGTCAGCAGCTACTTGACAACGAGGAGGTGGGGCAGACATCTTCTGCTTCTTGCAGTATTGATGTGGAGAGTGGCATGGGAAGTTTTTTTGACGAAGGTCAGTCTCTGCATACCAAGACCGTTGAGGAGGACAGCACTGACGATCCCAAAAACTTATAAAGTATATACGTGTTGGGTTTTAATCAGTTTCTGGTTACACCAGTTTGTTCAAATGCAGGTTTTGGAACTTGAACTGAAGGAGATACAGGGAACGTTTTAGGTGCTTATTTTGCATTCTGTGCCATTGTTGATGGAATTAAGTACAAAACTGGAATGGAAAGAACAAAAAGAACAAAAGCAAATGCTGCAAAACTGGTTTTGGATGAACTTCTTCAGTATGAAGAATGTGAATCGTATGTCCAACTTACAGAAATAAAAAACCAAGTCCTTCTGGAGGCCCTCCCCTGTTACCAGGGGGAACAAATTACATCCACACAGATTTCAAGGGGTTTAAAAAAAGCAAGTTGATAAACGTTCATTTTTTGATGAACAGATAACACAGGTGATAAAGGAAAAGTTTGCTGAACTTGTATCTAGGTGTCCAGATTTTGAAAGCTGTAGAAATTCTTTAGATGCATTTGTAATGGAAAAGGCTCCTCACACAACTGCCTCCAAGACTATAAAATAAATAATACTAATAATAATAATCTTTAGAGCCTATAGAGAAAGTGTTTCCTTCAGCCTCGTCTGTCATATCCATGTACCGTACCTCTTGCCTCCATCCCTTGACCACAAATCATTGCCGCCTGTCCTGACCTTACCACCTGTCCCCGACTCAGAGTTTGCCTTACTATTTTCTACCACGCTACACCTCGGCTGCCACCGAGTCCGCTCCCTGGTGTGGCTATTGCCATCACTTGCGGTGATCCAGTGGATCCACTACCGCTGTCCGTGACAACATTAAGCACTGGAATGCCGTTATTCATCCCGTAGTTGTAATGGTTCGGTGGATTCGCTGGACCACCGCAAGCGATGATAGTTAAGCCACGCCAGGGAACGGAGTCTAAGTAGCCCCGGTATTCACCAGAGCCTGCTGAAAAGCGGGATGGACTTGCTGTGGCGTGAGGCTACCAGGTCGCTACCCCTGACGTAACTTGCTTGCGATGGCGGCCGGGCTACTGCGTGGTACAGAGACGTAATCCAGAAGCGTAGTTGGGGAAAGGCAGAAGGTCAGGATGGGCGGCAGAGGTTCGTGGTAAGAAACAGGCAGACGGTCAGGGCAGACGGCAAACAGGCAAGGACAGTAAAAACAGAACTCCAAACTCTCTCTAGACAAACTAACGCACACAAACAAACTGGCAGAGGGTGCAGGGGGCGTGTACAACATACAGGACCAACGGCCGGCAATTAGCCACTTACCGGTGTGCTGGCCCTTCAAATCCAGACCAGCCGCCGCGCGCCCCCTAAGCAGCGGGTACGTGCGCTGCGGCCGGCAGAGGCAGGAGCAGGGGACAAAGGAGCGTGGACGGGTAAGTAACTTGGCGCCAGAGCCCGGGCAGCAGGGGGATGGTCGTGGGTGGCCGCGGGGGATGACGGTACCCGCGCCAGCCCCCATGACAGTACCCCCCCCTTCCTCCCCTTTAGGTCTCCCCCTCTTTTACGGAATTTGGAGAGGAAGTCAAAATAAACAGGTTGGCCTCAGTTCCCAGAACCTCCTCTGGCCCGAACCCCTTCCAGTCAATAAGAAAGAAACCACTTCCCCCCTTACTTTTTTTTTCCCCAACACCTCCTGACCTAAAAGATGTTATCAGAGTTGTCCAAAAGGAGAAGGGCGAAACAGATCCACGGGAGAAGTGGTTCAGCACCACTGGTTTGAGGACAGAAACATGGAAGGCGTTCGGGATACGCAGAGTAGGAGGCAAGCAGAGCTTGTAGGACACCAGGTTTAGTTGCCGCAGAACAACAAAAGGGCCCAAATACTTAGGGCCTAATTTATAACTGGGCACCTTGAAGCAAATGTATTTAGCGGCCAACCAAACTCTGTCACCAGGCTTAAATCGGGGCGGAGGTCTACGGTACCTGTCGGCCTGGACTTTGGTGCGAGCGGAGGCCTGTAGAAGGGCCTGTCGTGTGACTTGCCAGAGTGCCTTGATGTCACGAAATTGGCATCCACGGTAAAGGGAAAAGGGCACGAGGTAGCCAGAGGGAGAGGCTGGCGGGGATGTAGCCCCCAAAAACAACAAAAAAGGAAGATTTCTTCCAAGGACTCCGAGTCTAGGAATTGTACGAGAATTCCGCCCAAGGGAGGAGGGCAACCAGTTATCCTGACGGGCGGCACAAAATGTCCCTAGGTAGGACCTAAAAAATTGGTTGACCCTCCCTACCTGCCCGATCGTTTGAGGGGGGTATGCCGACGAAAAGTCTAGCTGAACCTGCAACTGATTACATAGAGCCTGCCAGAATTTCGACACAAACTGGACCCCCCTATCCGAGATGATGTGCAATGGGAGCCCGTATAGCCGAAAAATGTGGTGAAAGAAGTGCTGGGCAAGCTGGGGGGCAGAAGGTAACCCGGGAAGAGGAACAAAGTGAGCCATCTTTGAAAATCTATCAGTCATCACCCAAATGACCGTGTTTCCATAGGAGGCCGGGAGGTCAGTAACAAAGTCCATGGCAACATGGGACCAAGGTCTTTCAGGCACGGGGAGTGGCTGAAGCAGGCCCGCAGGTCTGAAATGAGGGACTTTATTACGGGCACAGGAGGTACACGCCAGGACAAAGTCTCTAACATCTTGAGCGAGGGTGGGCCACCAATAGTAATGAGAGATTAATTGCAGGGACTTGTGGACTCCGGGATGACCAGCTGTTCGAGAGGAATGTCCGCACTTCAGGACTCGAGGTCACATGGCAGGGCGTACGAAGGTCTTTCCCAGGAGGTAGATGTTGAAGATCCACGGGGGCTGCCGTGAGAAGACATTCTGGAGGAATAATGTGCTGCAGAGGCAGCTCTAGACCCACCGTGTCCGAGGATCTAGAGAGGGCATCCACCCTGATGTTCTTCTCAGCTGGCCGAAAGTGCAGGAGGAAATCACAGCGGGAGAAAAAGAGCGACCACCTGGGGATTCAGACGTTGAGCAACGGAGAAAGGAGATTTGTGATCGGTGAAGATCACGATGGAATGGCAACCCCCTCCAGCAAGTGCCGCCATTCTTCAAAGGCTAACTTTATGGCCAGAAGTTCGCGATCACGATCGTTAGTTTTGTTCGGGCTGGGGTTAAGGTCCTAAGAAAAGAAGCCGCAAGTAAAAGCAGTCTCCCAGAGGAGGACTTCTGAAGGAGGACAGCACTGGCAACCTACAGAGGGGCCGTCCACTTCTAGGACAAATGGACGCTGCGGGGTTCCGGATGAGACAGAACAGGAGCGGAAGCGAATGCTGCTTTAAGACGATCAAAGGCTTCTTGGGCTTCTGGAGGCCAGGATTTGGGGTTAGCATTCTTCTTCGTACGGGCCACCAGCGGGGCCACCTTAGCCCGCTCGGCAGGGAATTGACGCCCCAACATCTCGTTTGGGGCGGAGCATTGACTGATGAAAACCTCGGCCTTCTTGGGGTCTCCATCATGGCGTGAGGGGGGCGGCAGATCAGGAAAGGGTCCCGGTGCAGGAGTAGGGAAAAGCCATGGCTCCAGGAGCAACTGGCGTTGGCGTGGAGGCAGCAGCCGCAGGCGGGAGTAGACGGGCCGCAAGGTTCTGCATCATGGCCGCGAGCTGGTCAATACACTGGCTCTGCTGGGCGACGGCCGTCGTGACGTCCCGGAGCTCAGGCAAAGGTACCCTGGCGGAATCCATGGCCAGATTGTACTGTAATGGTTCGGTGGATTCGCTGGACCACCGTAAGCGATGATAGTTAAGCCACGCCAGGGAGCGGAGTCTAAGTAGCCCCCGGTATTCACCAGAGCCCGCCGCAAAGCGGGATGGACTTACTGCGGCGTGAGGCTACCAGGTCGATACCCCTGACGTGACTTGCTTGCGATTGCGGCCGGGGTAATGCCTGGTACAAAAACATAATCCAGAAGCGTAGTCGGGGACAGGCAGAAGGTCAGGACGGGCGGCAAAGGTTCTTGGTCAGAGACGGGCAGACGGTCAGAGCAGGCGGCAAACAGGCAAGGTCAAGAAACGTAGCGGAATGGACTGGTACACGGGTAATCAATATGGAACTCCAAAACTCTCTCTAGACAAACTAACGCAGACCAACAATCTGGCAGAAAGTGCAGGGGGTGTGTACAATATATAGGACCAGCGGCCGGCAATTAGCAAATTACCGGCGCACTGGCCCTTTAAATCCAGACCAGCCATCGCGCATGCGCCCTAAGCAGTGGGTACGCGCACGGCGGCCGACATAGGTAGGATTCGGGAGCACAGGAGTGCGGACGGGTAAGTAGACTGGCACTGGAGCAGGGGGATGGTCGCGGGCGGCTGCGGCACACGCGCCGACCCCTTGTGGGCAGGGGGGCGGCCGCGGGGGGCGATGGCACGTGCGCCGGACCCCTTGCGGGCAGGGGGGCAGCTGCGGTGGGCGACGACACCCGCGCCAGCCCCCATGACAGTAGTCCTGGCGACTGACAAATAACGTGTCCACATGAAAGGGCCTGAGCAAACGGCAGGTGTCATGCATGAGCTTCCACTGGCCAACATTAAAATTACACAAAGGTATACTCCTGTCCGCTTGGATCATCAATAAATCATTCATTTCCTTACTCTGTTCATAGAGTCATTCCAACATATGGAGGCTGGAATTCCAACGTTTGGAAATGTCACATATCAGCCTATTTGGTGGAGGCCCGTGTGCCGCTGCAGCTTAAGGAGGGTGTGCTTGGTGGTGTAAGAATGGCTGAAGTGCATGCAAAGTTTCCTGGCCATTTTTAGAATGTCTTGCAGATGGGTGTAAGACTTGAACAACCAGATTGAACATGTATGCCATGCAGGGAGCATGGCTAAGCCCTCCACCTACGCAGCGCGGACACCATGTTCTTTCCATCGTCTGCCACAATGGTTCTTATTTTCAGTTGTCATGGAGAAAGCCACAAATCGATGTAATCTTGCATGACCTGGAGCATTTCCTCCCATGTTTGACTTTGTTCTCCCAGGGGAATACTCTTGTTCACTTGGATCATCAAAAATCGTTAATGCCCTTTCTCTGTTCATCAATTACCCCCTGTTCGTCAATTTCCCCCTGTTAATATATTTATTCCTGTTCATCAATTTCCCCTGTTAATATATTTATTCCTGTTCATCAATTTCCCCTCGTTCAATAATTTCCCCCTATTAATATATTTATTCCTGTTCATCAATTTCCCCCTGTTCATACATTTCCCCCTGTTAATATATTTTTTCCTCTTCATAACTTTCCCCCTGTTCAATAATTGGCCCCTGTTAATATATTTATTCCGTTTCATCAATTTCCCCCTGTTCATCAGTTCCTGTCTGCTCGTGTACCCGACCTTTCAGTTTCGTTTCCTGCCCTTGACGCTCAGCATCCTGCCCTGACATGTTGGTATGACCTTTGACTACGAGTTTCGTCTTACGATTCGGTACCTCACTGCGCCTCGGCTGCCACTGCAAGCTAGTGGTGCCAGGGGTAGCGACCTGGTAGGACTCCCGCCGCAGAAAGTCCATCCTGCCTTGCGGCGGGCTCTGGATCTACTTAGACCCCGCTCCCTGGCGTGGCCGCTACCACCGTTTGCGGTGGTCCAGAGGAGCCACACCCGTGTCGTTACAATGGCTGAAGTGAATGTCAAGTTTCCTGCCCAGTTCTTTGAATGGTGCAGTGTCCACCACTTGAAAAGGGAGGGACTGGAGTACCACCAACTTGGACAGGAGCACGGTCAGCTTCTGCACTTAGCCATGGCTAGACTCATACTGCTGTCTCTTGGCAATCGTCTCGGTGAACGACTGCTGGCACCATGAGTGCCGAGGAGCAGGAGTATCTGGACCGGTAGATGATGTAATAGACAGGGAGTTGTCTTCAGCAGAGGTGGTGAAGCCTTGACTGCCTGAAATGGGAGGTGTGCCACTGGGTGCTGCTGCTGTTTGGACAGGATGAACCACCACATCTGAAACACATATGGTGACACTGCATGATGTTGATGCAGGGTCGTAGTGCCAACATTAGGTTCCTGGTCACGTTTTACTTTCTGCCCACAGATTCTACATATAGTTATGTTCGCCTCCTCTGGTGTCTCGTCAAAAAACTGGCACACCGCAGAGTAGGTGATTTTACCACCAAAGCTCCGCACTGACTGACTGTTACCACCGCTGACCCGGTGAGCCCCCGTGCCGCTACTTTCTGGGAACTGCAAAGTGGGTGGTCTAAAACGTGGCCGTTTGGCTCCCAACCTCGCATTGCTGCTAACCTGCTGACTCCCGGCCACACGACCGACTTAAGGGCTGTGCCACTGCCTGACATGCAAGCTGCCGCTCTCTTCTCCCAATGATAATGATGAAGCCCTTGTACACAATTGGTCTGGGTCAGCTGATAGCATCACGTGCTGATGACACCCAACTTTACATCTCCAACCCAGACATTAACTCTCTACTGTCCAAGATCCCAGATTGTCTGTCATCCAAAGCCTCCTTCTTCTCCTCCCGTCTCTTAAAACTTAATGTAGAGAAAACAAAATGCTTCCACGGCCAGGACAATGGGTAGTCGAGGGTAGGCGACCGCGTAGGGTGCCACTTCATTCCAGGCAGAAAAGGGGGCACAAGGAGGCATGGAGTGGGCTGAATTTTCCATTTGGAGGGCACTTTATGCCTTGTTTAACTAGGACACCTTACCTTGTCCCAGCCTTGCTTGCTTCACTCGGCTCCCAAGTGCGATCGGCTACATCAATTAGTGTTTGCCTGTAACTGCTGTCCACCTCAATGGTGTCACTGTACAAAGCCTGACAACTCACAACATAACCCCCCCATTGCAACTCTCCTCATCACTATTTGCCCGCTTCTGCAAGAAGCAGCAGATGTCTTCCCCACCTCTTGCTGCCCACTGTCCTCAATTTTTTTTCTCACTGTATAGTGGCGCGGAGGCCACAGCACATAGTAGTTCTCTGGCTGTGGGAAGCGAACAGGACAGAGGTGGGTTGAGGACAGGTGTGGGCCCCTCACTTGCTCCTGGGCCATGCCAACAAGGGGTTGTGTGTGACAAACCCACCGACTTTTGGCTGGGGTTGTCAGATGTCATCTGGGAGAAAGTGTATGACTTAGTGTGCAGTCAACACTTGGCCAGTAGATGACACCGGATGCAGTAGCCTCGCAGGATGACTCCTGCTGTGATGTCCCCCTTACTGTACTGTGATCTCTGGCGGATCCAGGAACCTACTATTGTGTACTTTGACGCTATTGTAGGATCTTAGCCCTCAGCTTGTTTTTTTCCAGCTGGCGTTGACATTACTTTGTCAGGCTGCATTCCTGCTTCAGTTTTTTGGTCAGTTTTGCCCCCATAAGTGCCCAGGCAATTTTAGGGTGAGGCGATTCTAATAGCGGCGGCAGCCATGTGCGTGTCAACTAAAACACAGCATTGTATGAAGACCAAACCACGCTCCCTATGCATATTTAAGCATGGCACAACGTTCTACAGCACCCTACAGGCTCTGTGCAGGCTGGAAATAGCTGTTTTTTAACATGATTCGTCGCAAATATATTTAGGTAGAAATTAATGTTGTCGGAAAATTTGGCGAACTCGGCAAATCGAATTGTACAAGACACTGCATCCTCCTAATGATTAAGTACAATTTTTTTTTTCTCATTTGTACATGTAGTTCCCTTTAGTGTTCTTGATCATTCGGGAGTGCAATGTCTTGTACACTGTTCTGCATTATATACTGTTCATAATATAGAAAGGTGTGCAAAGATGGCTTTCCTTTTTCTTCCTGACCAACGCACGTAGCTAGTAAATACTAGTGCATCTCAAAAAATTTGAATATCATTGAAAATTAAAGGAGTTCTCCAGGACTATCTTTTTATTGGTAATAAGGCTCACAAATGTATTGTATTAAACCTTGTAATTCATACATAATTGTCTTTTATAGCCTATACTGTAGGCGTATGTAGTGTAGCCATTCACCCTCCCCGCAAAACAAAACATCACACTATACAAAGTAATGTTACACTGCATTTAGGCAAGGCAGTGGACAGTTACACTATATAAGTGACTGCCCTGACCATTGCTCATGCCCAGCAGATAATAATACACCGGCCAATCGGGCTGGTCAGGAGGTTGGTGCTTTTATAGTGCATGCAGTAGTAAGGGGTGACATTCTGAATGGAACACAATGAGTTATGGCCAAAAACATAATACTGCAAATAATGTATCGTCTATAAGATGTAAAAAAAAATAGATTTTATTTTTTGGCCATATCACTCATCTCTATTAAAATACTGTATATCAATTTACATCTAAACTGTCAACTGGGTCCTCTTCATGGACTAAAGGGGTTGTTTCACTACATTGATTCATTTTACCTCATTCCTGTTTTCTTGGTTTCATTTTGATTTCAGGGGCGTGTCTTCTGGCTTCTACTAGGCTACAGTAGAAGCCAGGTGTGTAGCTATAGCAACCAGTGCTGGCAGCCTATCAGGAGAGATTGAACATGTCTGTAGCTATGGCGACCTGAGGAGCTGATGCAGCCCATACAAGAGGAGATATCTAGGAATAGGTAGGACACTGTTATTGGACACATATTGCAAAGTGAGTTGTTTTTGCAAGATCTTTAACATAAAAAGCAGCTATCCTTGTAGTGAGAAAACCCCTTTAATTCTGAATGGTGAGAGAGCTCATGTTCCTGTCCTTTTGGAAAGTGAGAAAAGTGAAAAGTCTCAGATGCTTTTGTGGTAAATGCTGTAGGGATGGATCATTGCAATTAAAAGTCATCATGGCCGTGTGGGCCAGATGGAGAAGAAAAATGAAAGAGAACAACTCACCAGAAGAGAAAGACTAATCAGAGACGTGTCCTGTGAGTCCCTGTGTGTCAGGGGTATATCTCTCCTGTATTGGATCGGTGCTGTATTCACCATCATGTGATGGTGACCTGAGTTGGTGTCTGACCACTAATTTTTCTTTATGTGGCGGTATTGTAGGTTATATCAACACATATATAGTTGCAATGTAACCTTGTTGCTGATTGTAATAGTGAGTGCACACCTGTCCCTGACTTTGCAATTAGAGGTTTCTTTTCAGAATTTTTGTTTTCTTACTTGTGTTAAACCCTTACAGACATTTGACGTACTCATACTTCCTAATGGCGGTAAGGAGCGCTCCATAGCTGCTAGGTGTTAGCTGCTAACTGCAGCTATCACTTGGCAATTAGAGTGCGGGAAGGTGGCAAAGATGGCAGCAGTGTCTAAATCAATGAGACACAGTGCCACGCACCGTTCCTCACTACGATGGGGGCACCTGATAGCTTAACATGGCAGCTGGAAGCATTGTGAAGGCTTCCATCGCTACCATGTTTTCCTTTTCCCCACTTCCAGGCAGGATTATTAAAACCATCATCTTTGTATTCCCTATTGCATTGTACTACAATGCTTTAGGCTATACTGTATAAATAATTGCACCCTAGTGGTGAAATGCCCCATGGGGGACTCAAAGTGAAAGTAAAAAAAAAAAAAAAAGTAAAAAAAATTAAAACATATTTAAGTTCAAATCACCCCCTTTTGCCATTTTACAAATAAAAAATCAAATAATAATAAAAAAAAGTGACACATATTTTGTGTCGCCTCATTCGAAAAAGTCAGATCTATTGAAATATAACATCATGTATCCCGTACACTGAACACCGTACAGGAAAAAAAATGTCAAACGCCAAAATTGCGTTTTTTGATCATTTCACGTTTTTGGAATAATTTTAATCAAAAAAGTTGTATGTATTTCAAACTGGTAGCAATAAATAGTAGATTTCAGCCTGCAAAATGCCCCTCACTCAAGTCCGTAGGTAAAAGTACAAACAATTTAATGGTGGCACAAAATGGCGCCACAGCAAAAATTATTGGAATTGTTTGGAATTTTTTTAATGAAAACAATACATGTTTGGTATTTCCAGATGCGTATCAACCTGTAGAATACAAAAAATACATTATTTTAACCAAATTATAAATGCCTTAAAAACAAAACTCCCACAAACATGGCACAAGTACTTTTTTTCACTTTTTGCCCCACTTAGAATTTTTGGGAGGTTTCCAAGCATATTCCATGGCCTGATGAATGACACCATTAGAAACTACATCTTGTCCAGCAAAATAAAAGCCCTAATATGTCTACTTAATTAAAATTAAGTTATGTTATAGCTCTGGAAAGATGAGAAGGGAAAAACGAATGTAAAAAAAAAATAGACCCCGGTTAATCTTGTTGTTTATTTTATACAGTGGTGAGGTGCGTGACAAAGGGAAAATTCATGGACAGATATTGTATGATGATTGGTGGGGGTTTTGTACCAGCATTTTTTTCTCAGTTGTGAAGAGGTGTTTGGCGGGATGGGACTAAACAGAATTTCTGCACCATTGCCCATGAGCCTTGAGAATTAATGTCATCAGGTCTGGGCAAGGCATTTTTGTGTCCTAGGCAACTAAGACAAATGACTTCCTCTCCCCTCATTCACTGTGTGGGATGTATTAGGTTGTATATGAATAGATGGATGGATGTTATAAACATTTCAAATATTTTTATTATTTATTTTTACTTGTAATTTTAGTCCCTCTATGGTAGTGGACCACTAAGAGGCACTAACACTTGTAGACTGTTCTGCAAATCTAATATATAGCAGAAGAGTTTGCTATTAAAACTCTCACATTACACCCCACCTCTGGAACCCAACCCTCCATACAACTGCTAAGAAGTCAAAATTGTGTTTACTGTGTTATCTAAGTAGTTAAATGGCCGGAATAAGACGCTAAAGGTGGCCTGCACCTGACATCTATGGAGTAACCTCAGTTCCTAAGCTCGCTCCATACCTGCATCCTTTTACCTATAGGAAGATTTAGGCTCTGTAGACAGTCACCTATCACATCCCGGCTCTGGTTGTCACCCATGCATCATCACTTACACCTCAAAAGAGGCATAAGAGTAAGCCTACATTTGATTGGGGTAGGATACAATTTTTCTGTGGAACTGATTTACAAAGGAATGCCCCAGGAACAATGAACAGGGCTCATGGTCTATAGGATGGAACAGTTAGACTACAAAGTAAATATTTCTTCCTCTAATACACCTCTAATTCCACAGAGATAACAGTCAATCAGGTCAATGTATTAGAGAGTCTGATATTTGGCCTATGGGGGATACTTTTATTTTACAAGTAGTAGAAGAGAATGGAAAGATATTGATTTTATTAGTATAAACCCAGCACTCAACTTCAGTGGAGAAGTGGAAGCTTCATAAAGTTTGTCAAAGGATTTTTCCCAAAAGGGGGGGATTTTTTCTATCACCACATTGTTATGAGTAATGTCAAGCATCAGCATATATTGGTATATGCTCTTAAAGGATAGATTCGTAACCAAATAAGTGAAAGTGGCTTTCAAATAAGAAAGTAAGCACAGAGAATGACACAAAAACATCCCCCAGATCATAACGCTGCCACCAACCTGTGTTCTTTCCAACATGAAGATACATGGAGAAAATAAAATTTTTTAAACACGGGCAGTTAATTTTTTTATGCACCTCAAAAAATTCTGTATTTTCATTTAGTACACTTTAACTGTCGAGACAGAACAAAAAAATTTTGGGTGAGAAGGAAAAACTGTTTGCCCAATTTAATTAGAAAAGGGAAGAAACACAAAAATTTTGGGTCCTCTTCCTTTTTCCCTTGTAAGATCTCACCTGTGGGGAAGGATGATTTCTGAAAAATTCAGAAATCAGCCCAAACTACAGGGGGAGGAGCTGTCAATGATCGAATAGAGCTGGGACCACAGTCTCAAAGATTACCGTTAGAAGCACATTGCGGTGTCATGGATTAAAATCCTGCAGGGCACAAAAGGTCCCACTGCTCATGCCAGTACATGTCCAGGCCTGTTTGAAGCTTGCCAATGATCATTTGGAGGAGCCATGGGTTATGTGATCAGGTGAGACTAAAAGAGAACTTTTTGATATCAACTCTACTCACCATATTTGGAGGAATATGGGTGAGTACAACCTCAAGAACACATTCCCAATTGTGACGCATGGGGGCGGAAACATCATACTTTAGGGCACTTTTCTGCAAAGGGGAAAGGATGTCTGCACCATATTGAAGGGAGGAGGAATAAGGCCATGTACCGCATGATTTGGCCAACACTTTCCTTCCATCGGTAAGAACATTGAAGATGGGTCATTGCTGGGTCTTCCAGCAGGACAATGACCAGTAATACACAGCCGGGCGACTGAGGAGCGGCCCCATAAGAAGCATTTCAAGGTTCAAGAGAGGCCTAGCGAGTCTCCAGACCTAAACCTGATAGAAAATCTTGTAGCCCAGCAACAGCCCCGGAGCCTGAAAGATCTGGAGAAGATCTATATGGAGGAGTGAGCTCAAATCCTTGCTTCAGTGTGTAATTGCAAATAAGAAATTTTACCTCCACTTTGCTTTAATATCTGTGAAATATCTAATGGGTTAAAAAACTTCCTAAATGGTTTTGAAATACTTTAAGAGGCCCTATTTTAATTATACGGGTCATTTAGGGGGGAATCTAGCAACGGGCCCCTAAAAGCCTTCAAAGCTGGACGGTCCCTAAAAAAACTATTTTTTTTAAAAATTTTAAAAAAATGAGTCAAATTTCTAAGCCCCCCTAAAGTTTAAAAAAAATGAAAAAAAAATGATGCCAACCTTCAAAGACATATGGTAGATGCTAGTTATAAACTTTTTTTGAAAAGAATAACTATCTTTTTTTAAACACACAGAAATTTTTAACTTTTGAAAAATCGCTTTTTTTTTTAAAAAATGTTCATTGATATTTTATATTTTTTCAAAAAATAAACAAGGATTGGATGGAACAAAATTTCTTACTAACATAAAACACTATGGAGGACTTGTATGAAAGAGTTTTTCACCCTTTTCCCCGGCGTACAAGCACCTAGTCGGGTACAATTCTAATGCCCCCTAATAATTGTTTTGGCACATTTTTCATAAACTCGTAAACCCAACAAAGGGGTGGTTTTGGGACGTCGCACCACATTTAAATATTAACACATATATGAATGTGGTTCGGAACACCAGGCGCATTACTGCTTGGACAGGCAACCACACTCACCGGGGCCCCTTTATTAGGTACACCGTTTCCAACTCTCGTTAGCACTTAATTTCAAAACACCAATCACTGGGGCAACCATGCATTTTAGGCATGTAAAAATGGGGCAAAACAATCTCCGCATTCAAAAAAACCCAGCTCAGTATGGGGAAAAAGGGGATTTGGGGTGCCCCTTTTAACTGGCATGGGTTTTTGGTGCCAAAGGCTTGGTCTGAGTATTTAGAAAAAAGCTGATTTTTCCTGGATTTTCACGCACAACCAACTCTAGGGGGTTTTCAAGAAGGGCCGAAAAAGAAAAAACATCCATGGGGGGGCGCAGTCCTGTGGGGGGAAATGCCTTTTTGGGGGCCAGGGTCAAAGGAAATGGACAGACTTTTCAAGCGATAGAAAGGCAACATGACAAAAAAACCCCCGTTACAACCAAGGTAGGCAGAAAAAGCACTCTAAAACGCACAGTACGGCGAACTTTGAGGCAGATGGGCTACAGCGCAAAGACCACACCGGTCCCAAAACCCTTTCAGCTAAAAAACGGAAACTGGGGCCCCAAATTTTTGCCCAGCCATCGAAATTGGCATAAAGTTTGGGAAAAACGTTCCCTGGTCTATGTTTTCTCGTTTTTTCTGCGCGACATTCGGATGTAGGGTCAGAATTTGGCGTCAACAAACATAAAGCATGATCCACCTCCTTGAATCAGGGTTCGGCTGGGGGTGGTGGTTTCATGGTGGGGGGAATATTTTCTTGGCACTTTTGGCCCCTTGGTCCCAAATTACTCGTTGCAACCCTTTTGAATCTATGCCACAAGAAATGAGGCATTTCTAAGGGAAAAAGGGGGGGTCCAACCCCTTTTATAAAGCAGGTGACCTAATAAAGGGGCCCGGGTGATTTTATGCAATTTTATCTGACTGACCCCTGGGGAGTCAATGAAGCTGGATTTTCCAGTAGGGCCAAAAAAAGCCCCCAATTTTTTCTCTTTTTACAGCACAAATAAAAAAATAATTTTATTATAATTTATCAAACTTTTAAAATTTAATTTTTTTTTTAAATTAATGAAAATTTGATCATATAAATAAAATACAAAATATATAAATCCCAAAAAAAAAAAAAAATTTCCCCTATAAAATGTATTGAAAATTCCCTTTAAATTTTAAAAACAATTTTAACATTAAAAAACCACTGATTTTTTGTTGTTCTTTTTTTTATATTTTAAATTTTTTTAACTACTTTAAATTTGAAATTTTTTTGCTGCTCTCACCCTTTATTTACTACACAAGAGCCACCAGCACGGGTTTTGCGGACCTGTGGTCCCCAAGAGTCCGTCCCATAGTTTCTATCACTGACATCTATTCTAATGATTTTCTCTTTTTTCCTACCTGCTATAAACTTAATACATTTTTGGGCGCATTCTGTGCGCCTAACACATAGCGATGCCGCAAACGTTAGACCCCTTTATAATCGCAAAAAAAACCACTTTCATACATTCAGGCGCATTCCCTAAAAATGAGACCAAAATTCACTTTGAACCCGGCGTTTCCCTTCAAACATGTCGCCCTATTGTCACGAGAAAACATTGTCTAAATTTACTTTAAAGGTAAAAGTGTCAAAAAGTTATTCTCCAAAAATTACACAGCCGTTTTTAAAAAAAACGGGGGCTCGTCGGGGGAGGCCCAAAAATGCTGCGGGATAAAGGTAAGAAAGGGTACCAACATTTTCATCCACAAGTGTAAAAAAAACTTAGATCGATAGTGTCCATTCATTTTTAAAAAATTTTGTGATATTTTTTTTGGGTTATGGATACCAATCAAAAAAATTTGTGCCCATCTTTCTAAAATCCGCTGTAACATCAAACCTAAAAGTGAAATGTCTTTATAAATTAGTAGTCTATTTTGAAATTTGCACCCAAATTTAAAATTTTGCCCTTATTTTACTCTTTTTTTGGGAAAAATTTTCTGGAGCTTATTAGCAGCCTCCGGGGATTATTTTACCAGAGGATATAAACTGGTCTCTTAAAGACAACAAGATACATTGTTTCAGGTTTTATTATGTCTGTCCTGTGTGTTATCATCTACTGAACACCTCGATTTGGCTGAAAACCGGATCATATTTTAAAAAAATAACAATTACTTGTTCAAAAATAAATAAATGAAAAAAAAATATTTAGTTTTCCAACATTGATGAAAATAAGAAATTCTTTGTTTACTGAATTTTCAACCTAATTTCTCATTTGTATCCACTATAGAAAGAATAAAAATGGAAAATCAAAATAAAGTAAGAAGAAGATAATTATATATGTCATGTATTTACAACCCCCTCCTCACACACACATACACACACACACACACCCTGAGGACTTCCACAGCAACAAGTGCCACCAAGTACCATAAAAGGCCCTTTTCCCAACCTCTTTCTTAAAACAAACGCAAATCGGGACGACTTATAGCTTTCGTCTTGCTGCTCTTCCACATAGACTAGATTTGTAGAGGACACACAAATATTTTGCTTTTGGACATTTTTTTCCCCCTAGCAGTGATCTCTGCATTTTTCCTCGAACTGACCATGGGCCTCTTGGTTGCGTCTCTACTTAGTGCTCTCTTTGTCTTGTTTCTCAGTTTAGGTGGGTAGCCAAGGCTGTGTAGGCCAAAGTTTGGCCATACCCTCCCTTTACAAAATGGTTTTGAACAGTGCTCCATGAGGTTTTCAGAGTAGTCTGGTGTGTATTTTAGTTTTCATGATGCTGTTTGTTCATTATTTTTCTCTAACAAATCTCTGAAGTGTGCACAAAACAGCTGTAGTTGTTATGAGAAAAAACTATTTAAAGATGTCCTCTATTTACTAATAAGGTGATTTCTAATGGCAATTAGTCACACTGGATTTTAATGTGGGGTATCAAGGTACAGGCGGCTGAATACATATGTACGCTGCACTTTTCAGTTTTTTTCATTTGCTACTTTGTGTTGCTCTATCAATCAAATACATTGGAGTTTGTGGCTGTAATGTTTAAAAATGAGGAACCGTTCAAGGGGTAGGAAAACTTTTCTAACCCAAAGTAGGTTTTGGTTTTTAGACTCTAGTCTAGTCTGTAGTTATACTGAGAATAAATTAAATACAGATGGACTCCTTTTACTAACAGGTGACTTCTAAAGGCATTGACAAAAAATGGAATTTTTTCTTAGGGGTATAAAAAAACAGGGGAAATGAAAAATAATAAATAAAAAAAATAAATATTTTAAAAATATATATATAATAAAATAATTATATATATATTGTATTATAATATATATAAAATATAATATATATAAAATATATATATAATTTTAATATTATAATATAAAAAATAAATTTTTATAAATTTTTTCAAACAACCCAGGAAAAATAGTGGAGAAGGTATGTCCCCTAGGTTATGCTGCAAATAGTAGGGAATTTTTTTGGGGGGGCAGGAGGGCCCATCCATGGGGCATCCCGCCTTTCCAAAACAGCAGAATGGCACAAAGAACTGCACTATTGGGCCACCAAGGAAAACCGGGCCCGTGGGGGAAAAGACGCAGTAAAAGATAATAACCATAAGTTACTTAGTTTTTTTGTACTTTAGTTTTCTCTGGCAGCTTTATTGGGGGGCTTTTTCGAATGGGTGTAGCGGGGTGGGGGAACCGTTTTACCCCCCCCGGTCCAGGCTTTTTTCCGGGGCCCACCTTTAAAAACCTTTCAGGAGGAGACCAGTGAGAGAACAACCTGGGGCGATTGGGTCAGGAGTCATTTCCCAAAGGGCTGAGCAGGAAAGGGGCCCGCAAACCACTGAACCAGACCGGGGAGGGCTGCAATTTCCCGGGACTTTACCTGCCACACGGGGAGTAAAAAAATTTTTCTTTTTTTTTTTTGTACTGGGCTTACATCTTGTTTTGTTGTGCTGCATGTTAAACGGCCCAAAAAAGCCACGGGGGGGGGATAAGACTTTCTGTTTGTTTTTTTCGTTTTTGTTTGCTACTAAAATAAGACCCTATTTTTTGGTTAAAAACCCCCCCTTTTGGCCCACCTCTGTAATACTTTATACTTTTTGTTGCTCATCACATAAATTATCAATAACAAAACAAAAGTTTGTTGGGTTTAATTTTAAAAAAGAGGAAAAGTTTTTAACGGAAGACTTTTTTTTAAATGCCCCAATAGGAAAAAAAGAGAGAGAGAGAAGAGAAGAAGAGAGAGAGAGAGAGAGAGGAAAAGAAAGAGAGAGAGAGAAGAGAATTTTTTTTAAGTATTTTAAATGGGATTTGAGCATTGCCCTTTTAAAATTAGGACTTGGTCAAACGTTTTTGGTCCTTCCACAAACTTCTCACAAAATTTTTGGTAGAATTTTGGGGCCCCTTTTCCCCCCGACAGAACTGGGTAACTGAGCCATTTTTGCGGTCTCCTTGCTCGCGGTTTTCCCGGGCCTTTTCACTTTTTCCATACATTTTTTAATAGTTGAGATCAGGGCTTTTTTGTTTGGGCCCCCCAAAAATTGACTTTTTGGTTCTCCTTAAGCCCCCGTAACCAGTTTTTGGGATAGCTTTGGGTTTTTTTTACATTTGGGGAAAACCAATTAGCACCCCAAACTTTAGCTTCCTGACTGATGTTTCTTAGATGTTCTTTTAGTATTGCCACAAATCTTCTTTCTCATGATGCCATCTGTTTTGTGAATGCCTATCCCCCCCCCTGCAGCAAAAAAACCCCACAACATGATGCTCCACCCCCATGTTTCACAGTTGGATGGGGTTTTTGGTTTTTAAGATTCTCCCTTTTTTTCCCCCAAAAGTAACATTAGGCCCAAACGTTCAATTTAAAAATTTTTTCAACCACAGGACATGGTCCCAAAAAAGTAGGTCTTTGTTTCCTTTTCATTTGCAAAAAATTAAATTTTGGCTTTATATTTTTCTTTGGATTTAAGGGGTTTTCCTGGCAAGCAGCTTCACCCCTGTTGAACATACTCGTTTTTTACTGTGGAAATCTTTTCCACCCTTCCCCCCAGCATTTCACAAGGTCTTTTGCTTTTGGGGGTTTTAAAAGCACAGCCTACCAAACACTTTCAACCTGGACACAGAACCCATCTCCTTTCTGACGGGATGATGGGGTGGGCATTCCCATCTTGTTTATACTTTCATATAATTGTTTGTACAGATGAACTAGGCCCCTTCAGGTATCTGGAAATTGCACCAAGGATGGTCCAGACTTGATCAAGTCCACAATTCTCTTCCTGATATCTTGGCTGATTGCTTTAGTCTTTCCAATGATTTTACACACAGAAACAGTGTGTGTGCAATTCCCAGGTACCTGAAGGTACATCCACATCTGTGTCTCTGTTTAACTCAGATGTTGCCAATAAACCTAAATCAGAAGCTTCCAGAGATATGACATCATCATATGGGCAGTTCCAAATTATTTAAAGGCAGAGTAATCTCAGTGTATGTAAACTTTTGACTTTGCATAAAGTAATAAAAATGCCTTAAAAATTCTCTCATTATTTTGCATTTGGCAAATATAAATGATTTCGGTTCCTAATTGACCTAAAACGGGGAAGGTTTATTCTGATTTCATGTCAGACAGTGAGAAAAACCTGCAGATGGGGCTTTTTATATAGTGTATGTAATTTCAGGTTTCAACTCTATGTGATTTCCAAAAGATTAATTTCTGTTAGTTAATTAATTAATTGTCTGATCTCACTTTTCAAAGATTCCTTGTCTATGGGACCTATATCATTTTTTGTGACAACAATTCACAGTAGCCGCAGATCATTTCTTTACATGACTAATGATTTATGGCTACAGGAAATTTTTACTATATGGTTAGAAAAGGACAGTTTTCTAATCTGTGATGACTGAGTATGGACATGTATAGTGATATAGTAACATAGCAGATAAGGTAGTTAAAATGCACAGCTCCTTCAAGGTCAAGGTATAATCTTATAGTGTTAATCCAGAAAATGTTAAAACCTCCCGTGAGGTGTGTGCCAATTGTCCCATAAAGAGGAAAAATTCCCACCCGACGCCAATTTGGCATCGGAATAAGCCCTGGATCAACGTCCAATCTCCAGAATCTAGTAACCAAGGTTAACACAGATGTATTTTCATTTTATTGATTAATTGATTCTTTTATATGATAATTTTATTAACTTTGCAGGACGTTTTATGGAAAAACCAAACGATGGTCTTGGAGTTTATATTACTGGGCTTCCAAAATCTTGGCTTTTTCCGTACTCCTTTTTTTATTCTCATTGCTTTCCTCTATACCGCAACTGTAGCAGCAAATCTGTTGATATTATTATTGATATCAACAAGCTCGAGCAGCAAAATGAAATCTCCTATGTACATATTTCTCAGTCACCTCTCGCTCTCGGAGATCCTGATCAGCACCACAGTTGCCCCTAATGCATTAAAGGTCATCCTTTCTTGGGTGTCTTACTCAGTTATATTTCTTTGGGGCCTCCACTATTTCAGAATGTTGTCGGAGCTAAGTGACTGCACAAAAAGTGACTACAGGTCCAGACTCTATACAAGCCCAAAGATGATTATACAAGAATTGGACACATGACAAATAGAAAAGACCTGGGAAGTCTAAAACTTGCCCCAAATTGAATTCACCCTGACTGTTCCCAAAAAAATTAATGGACTGTAGTGTTCTGACAGAGAATATCTCCCGTTTTATTACTCTTTTTTTCATTTCTACTATTATCTTTACTGTTTACACATGGTTTATATCTTTTTAGATCTTTGGTTTAGATTTTTATTTCAATATTTAGAACAACAGTTAAATGGGTGTTCCCACCGTATAATTTGATTGCATATTGATAGGATATGCCATCAAAGTATGAAAGTTACAGGTCGCACCTCTGGAATCTGTAACTCTTTAGAGAACAGGCCCCTGAAAAGGCCAGATCAGAAAGGAGAATTGGTCGCATTTACGCATGATTCTACATTTTGTCCTATGGGAGTTTCCAGGACAGGGGGACAGAATGTTCGGCTGTCCTCAGAACTCCTATAGAACAGAATGGAGATTCGTGCACAAACGTGATTAATGCTCCTTTCTGAGCCGACAATTTCAGGGGCTGTTCCAAGCTTCCCTTCTTCTCATCTTGCTCTATGAAAAAACGCAATCACATTTATTACATAAGGTTATTGCTAACATTTTCTACACTGAAATCAAAGTAGCTTAGAACTTTATATACTTGTTTTTACAATCTTCACTGACTGTCTTTTAAAATATCATAGAAATGAAAGAAAACTATCTTTTTTCTGTCGCTTTTTCCAAGAACTATGCTAACACCACACAAAAAAAAAGTTAAAAACTTAAGTAATATCACTGTGGATAGGAAGAAATAAAAAGGGCATTTCTTGAAATTACATGGAACATTGCATTCAAGAAAATCAGTTTTGTTTTTTTGCAACAGTTATACAACTTTTCTAAGCAATTTTTATCCAGGTTGAGGAACCTTGATAAATCCCTGAAATCCCACCAAGTCTTGTTGCTCAAAGTGACTGCCGGCTGATACTGTCCTTCAATTGCCACTGATGAGAGTGCATCAGCCTCTTGGAAATTTCTACGGGACACAATGGATCCTTTCAGCCACTATGCAACTACTTTTGGAGATTTCTAACTACCTTTAACTATAAGCATTCACAGCCAGAGGTGAAAATATATCTAAGAAGCAAATTCTTAAGAGCTCCCTGGTTTTATCTCTTTAACTGATACACTGGAATTACTTATAGGGCACTAGAAGGTCACTAGACTTGGTACAGTCCCTATAAACTACAGGTAATGAATGCAGATGTGGTACCCTAGTATCAAACAGGAGATGTGGTCAAACAAGCAGAAGGTCAGGACAGGCAGAATTCATTTGTTACAAGCAAAAAAGCCAGGCAGAGTGTAGTCATTATGGATGACAAGCATAAGAACAGACTAAATCCAACACTGCCATTCACTTTATATAAAAAAATGAATTGGTCAGACAACGTCCGGAATGGGAGTCCGTATTTAAATACACAGTGATATGCAGACATTGGTGGTGGAAGTAAAAAGCAGTGGGTGCTGGCCTTTTAAATGCACAAAGGAGGCAGAGAAGGATAATGTTAGTGGTGGGATACCCATTGAGGAAGGTCACAGAACAAAGATGCATAGACATGGCAGTGCCTAAAGCAGTTGAGTGGGTGTTTAACATAGACCAGCTGTAGGAAATATATTACATTAGAGTTTGCTGTCATGTCAACCCCCCTGGATTTTCTTGCTCTTCAAAAGCGGCATATTCGTAAGCTGATGGTGAAAAAAAAAAATAACAACAACAAAAACCCAGCAACATTGATTTCACTAAGGGTATATTTTAACGTGGCTAGCCTATTTATAGGTCCGAGACATCACAGAAGCTGTCTGGCTTCTGATTGGCTGCAGGTCTGCACATGTTTTTGAGGGTCTTCCTTTCTTCCTCCCACAGTTCTCTGCCCCATGTCACGCCATGTGCTCGCGGCCATTTTAGATTTGTTACCACGAATTGCCATGGACTTCGACTTCGTTCAGAATCAAATTTTTCCTGAAATTCTAAATGAATTCCACTTCGCTAGAATAGATTCGCTCATCTCTAATTACATACAATAATAATGATACGCTATGCGCCAAAATTGCACAATGTGCCTTTAGGTGCATAAAGTTTACTATACATGGTATACCAGACACCAGATTTTTGAAAGGATCCTACTTTCAGGAGCACTTTACACTGATTAAATGCACCTAAAAACTTCCACGGTGATGCCAATTTTCAGACATGTCATCCTATGAGGCTGAAAAAGATCGATGAGTCTATCTCCATTGTTCCCATAGACTTTAAACTGATGAGAAGCGTGCATGTTCTAACCATCAAAGCCTTCTTTGCTGCACAAGCACAGTTAGGAAGGACCGTGAACTCGGGGCTTCCTTTTTAGCAATCACTGGGTGTTTATATCATGGGAAATGTCCAGACTGCCTAAATACCTTGGGAGAGATAGTGAACAGTATTTTAGCTGTGCAGGAGCATAATCCTAAAAAATTTACCATATTGATTAGTATAGAATTACAGATGCCATAAACTACGGCATAGCGTATTTTACAAAAATGTCTCCATTTGGTGTAATGGGGTATATGTGGCTCCTCTGGGTCATGTGTGGTAATGGACTGTAGCTTCTGAAAAAGTTGATCCAGACGGGCACCATGACTGGTTACTATGGCTGCGATCTGTTGGATGTCAGGCAGGGGTGGAGAGCTGGGGAATATGTGGATTCTCTGGGTCACCGCGAGAGATGGAGATACAGACCACACCAAGGAATGGAGTTTAAGGGGTTCATAAGTCTTCACCAGAACTTGTTGCAAGGTCGGACAGGCTTAGCTGCGGGGAACCCCCAGGTCACTATTCCATTGCCATGGCTACTCACGGTGAATGCCATAGTGCCAAATGGAGGACAGTGGGAACAGGCAGAAGTGACGGACCACAGGCAGATGCAACCATAAGTAGTAGCAGAGTCCCAGGCAGGTAGCAGACTGGCATAGCAGCAGGTAACAACAGTACAGGTAACAGGCTGACATAAAGGCAGGCAACAGCAGTACAGGAATACTGGAACCAGGACATTAGTAAAACCAGTAACAGTACAGGTAAACAGCAAGCAAGGTCGGGGTCCCAAAGGGGGAAAAACAAATTCCAA